>JAJIBD010028455.1:0-44804 GCA_021461705.1 Cryptotis parvus
CAGCTAGGCCCCAGCTAGGTGTAGGCCAAGATGGCTGCCCCCATGTATTGAGGCCCAATAGAGAATGGAGAGGACGGAGAAGCAAAACACGAAGGGAAGCTTGAAATGGCAAAAGGGGAAAAAAGAGAGAGAGAGCTTCTTTTCTTCTTGCAGCTTATTTTATAGCTAAAAATCTGCCCAAACTCCCGGGTTGGGCTATCTAGAAGATGAAAACAGGATAATAGCTCTATAGAAAGTAGCAACTTCAGGAGGCCATTGGGCTGTTTACAAGGACCCAGAGCTAATTAAAAGCCTCCTAGCAGAGCTGGGAGAAGCTATAAGCTAAATGTAACTTGTCCTGGCAGGGAGGGCCTAATGCCCTCAGGTAATTTTCCCCAGCACCTCACCTAATGTCTTGAGCCAAGATCTGCCTGGAATTGCCTTTATAGGGTAGAGAAGGGGGTTTCTGAGATGGCATGTCTCTGTACCAAAGACTAATACTAATGCCAGTTAAATATTTCTCCAAGCCTTCACAAGAGTCTCGTCTACTTCATGTTAGTTTTGTATTTTTAGTTGCCTTTGAGCTATCGGGAGCCATGCTTGCTTGCTTGGAGGCAAACAGCATTCTCTCTCTGGTCTAATTACTTAGAGATCCAACGTGGCCATGCAAATATGCTGGTAAGATCTAGCTAGTCCCACGATGATTGTGGTAGCATGAGAGAATATTTATACCAGCCAGTACAGAATACATGGTCAGATAAGACTGCCACAATCAGACTATCCCCCCTATCTATGAAGTGACCTGCAGGAGGCAATCCAGGACAGATGCAGAGGCCTAGGCTTTTATGTGTCCTGCAACAGGCTATAACTAGCCCAAGTGAGTCTAATGGACGATGCTTAAAGTTAGGCAAAAAACAGGTTTTTCTTGTTCTTCTGTCTGACATGTCCTTGCCATCATGGGCTAGTCTAGTCTAGGCTGCATTAGCAACTGCAATGTGTTCTTTTGTTCATCTCATCTTACCTAGATAGCACCACTTGTAGGTTTTGGTTCCTGGTTGTCTCCCTTCCTATTATTCCTAAGTCCTATTCAATGAATGTGAACTGTCTTTTGTAATGTAAACCATGCAAACTTTAAGCTGTATTGCCCTTTGAGAGGATGGAATAAGAGAGTTGAGGTCTTAGTGGGAGGTGGTCAGTCCATTAAATGAGTTAGTTCAAGTGAGTGAGCTCAGGTCAGTGAGCTCCAGGTCAGTCAGCTAAAGTCAGTTAGCTGAGGTTAGTCAGCTGCCAAGATAAGAACTGCTGCCTCTCTGGCTGGTGATCATTAAAAATATTAATGGATATACATTGTGTTCCTGGTTTCTCATCTCTGAGCCTCGAACCCAACAGGACATTCTTGCTTCACACCCGGCGATCCTCAGGGGTTTCTCCTAGCTCTGCACTCAGAATTACTCCTGGCGGTGCTAGGGCAACCATAGGGGATGCGGGATCAAACCGTGCGCCGACTTGGGCCGGCCGGCGTCGCAAGACAACTGCCCTACACGCTGGACTATCGCTCCAGCCCCTGATATTTAGATATTTAATCAATTTATTTTTGTGCATGGTGTTAGACAGAGGTCCACATTCATTTTTTTTTTTGCATGTAGCTGCCCATTTTCCCCAGCACCACTTGTTAAAGAGGCTATCCTTACTCCATTTTAGACTTTGCACATTTATCGAAGATTAAATGATCATGTGTTTGAGGATGGGTGTCAGGATATTAAGCTCTATTCCATAGGTCCACAGGTATGTTTTTATACCAATACGACACTGTTTTAATTACTACTGCTTAGTGGTACAGTTTGAAGTTGGGAAAGGTGATGGCTCCCATCTTATTTTTCCCAATGATTGCTTTAGCTATCAGTGGGGATTTTTTTTATATGAATTTCAGGAGTGTTTGGTCAATTTCTTTGAAGAATGGTGTCATTATAGGGACCACATTGAATCTATACAAAGGGACCACATTGAATGGTATCATTATAGGGACCACATTGAATCTGTACAAAGCTATAGGGAGTATTACCATTTTGACAATGTTAATTCTCACCATCCATTACAGGGAATGGTTTTTCCATTTCTTTGTGTCCTCTTTTATTTATTGGAGCAGTGTCTTGTAATTTTCTTTGTATAGTTCCTTTTACACACTTGGTTAAGTTGATTTCTATGTATTTGATTTTCTGTGGTAAAATTGTGAATGGAATCATTTTCTTTTTTTTTTTTTTTTTTTTTGTTTTTATTATATTTTATTATACCACCATAAGATAAACAATTACAAAAATGTTTATGTTTGGGTTTCAGCCATACAGTGTTCCAGCACCCATACCTCCACCAGTTCCCATTTCCCACATCAATGTCCCAGATTCCCTCCCCAACTCCCTTAGCCTGCATCCATGGCAGGCTCTTTATCTCTTTTCTATCTTACTCTTTCTCTCTCTAGCTATTTCTCTCTTCCTCTCCTACACATTGTGGATTCTAATATATACACTTAGAGGTTATCATGTGTATCTTTTTGCCTGCATCTAATTCTTAGTTCTATGTGATAATAGCTCTTTCGACAATTATTGGCACACTGTTCCATTTTCTGTCTTACCTAACCTCCGGCTCCCACACGTTTGTGGTAATTTCCACTTTTGACAAGACCTTGTAGGCTGTAGGCTGTAGCCTACAAGGACCCACCCTGCAGAGACCTGCCCTTCAGAAGAGAGTATTTCAAGCCCAGGAATGCTTGAGCCTAAGACACATATACACCCGTCAGAGCAGAAACCAGCTTTCCCGTTGCTGTGTGGCTGCACAGTGGCCATGCTATTTACCTCTCTATTACCATGAATATTAAACCCACCCCTCTGAGAGAGCCCCACAAAGCAATGAGAATATAGCGCCCGCATGGCAGAACCTGGGAAGCTGTCTGATGCATGTTCGATATGCCAAAAACAGTAACAGAAATGTTTATTTTCCTGACCCCAAAAGAGCCCTTAATACGGCAGCAGTAAGAAAGGTGAACAAGCAGTGCCTGATAAAATTTCACGGCCATCCTAGGCTGCCAAAACGAAGAAGGACTAAAATGACTGTCTGTACTTTCAATGCACGTATGTTGGCATCGGAAGCATATGTTGAGGATCTCATGGTGCAAGCACAAATGATCAAATGCGACATCATTGGTCTGACTGAGACGAGGAGGCATCAGTTGCATCATGCTGTATTTGACACGGAGAATTGTTCCTTGGAACATGCAGCGAAAAGAGGCGTCGGTGGCGTTGGTGTCATTGTCAACATGAACATGGCCATCAAAATTGATTGATTTGAATGCCTAACAAACCATATAGGATGATTATACTTGAAGAGATGTGGCCCACTGCCAGCAATTTCTATCTTCATTGTCTACACTCCAACATCCACATACAAAGGAGATGAAATTGAGAAATTCTACATGAAATGGGAGGAGTTCTATAAAAAGATCACACCTTCTACAAGATCATAGTCGGTGATTTTAATTCCAAGATAGGACTGAGAAGGTCAGCTGAAGAACTCCACATCGGGACCCATTGCCTAGAATGGACCGAACAGGGTGAGAGACTGAGTTCATCATGTCCACCAAGACCATTCATGGTAACTCACAGTTCCAGAAAGCTGAAGCGAAACGTTGGACATGGGAATCTCCTGGCGGACAGTTCCACAATGAAATTGACCACATCATCCTCAATCGAGGAATTTGTTTGACCGATGTTGCTGTCGTCCCCAAATTCCAAACTGAATCGGACCACCTTCTCCTTCGTGCAAAATTCTACTTCCTGCAATGGGGAGAAAAGGCTGCAAAGTTTAAGAAGAGAACTCCAAGAACGACCACCAACTGGGAACCATTGCAGCAACATGGGAAGATACCATCATTGACGAAATCGATGAAGAATACAACCGACTGGTTCAGCACCTCCATGATTGTGCAAAGAATGCTGAGAGACAGAAAGACACAAAAGGATGCTTGTCTTCAGAAACTCTTGAGCTCATTCGCCAACGTGGCAAGGCACGAGCCTCAGAAGACCAAATGCTAAAGTCCAAGCTTGCTAAACGGTGCAAGAGAAGCGATAAATGAGGACCTCAAAGACAGAAGAAAAGAGATACTGGAAGATGCAGCAGAATCCGGGAAAAGCATTCGCACTGCCTGCCTGTCCTTCGCCAACTATAAGACCAAGATGACTGCCCTCCAATGCCCTGATGGATCTATCACATGTTCCAGAAAGGCAATGGAGAAGATTATCCATGGCTTCTATTCAAATCTCTTTGATAGTCACATCCACCTGCCCACATACCAAATTCCACAGGATGGATATGTCATTCCCAACATTCTCCCTTCTGAAATCCGAACATGCCATCTCGTTGGTAAAGAAGGGAAAAGCACCAGGCTCAGACAAAGTCAGACCCAAACACCTGAAGAATCTGCCGTCAGTACTCATCAATACACTAGCTCAGCTCTTCACACGCTACCTGTCCGAATGCAAGGTGCCCTCCCAATAGAAAACCAGCAGGACAGTTTTACTGTTCAAGAAGGGAGACATTCACGACATTGGCAAATATCACCCCATCTGCCTGTTGTCCGTCATCTACAAGCTGTTTACATGACTCATCCAGAACAGGATTAGCAAAACACTAGATGAAGGACAACCATGCAAGCAAGCTGGCTTCCGGAAAGGATTCTGCACAATTGACCATATCCACACAGTAACCAAGCTCATTGAGGTTTGTAGGGAGTACAAGATGCCGCTCTGTCTCATGTTCATTGATTTACAGAAAGCCTTTGATTCTGTGGAGACTGAGCAGTCATCAAAGCCCTAGCCAAACAGGGTGTTCAAACCCAATACATCAAGATCCTTCGTGAGCTGTATTACGGATTCACCACGAGGATCTCACCATTCTACAAAGAAGTGATCATTGACGTCAAAAGGGGGTTCGAAAGGGTGATACCATTTCACCAAAACTCTTCAGCAGCCACCCTAGAGAACATCATGCAACAATTAGAATGGGAAGGAATGGGAGTGAAGATAGATGGTCGGCAACTACACCACCTCCGCTTCACTGATGACATCGTTCTAACAACACCAAACATTAGCCAAGCGGCACAAATGCTCGCTGACCTCGACCGAGAATGTGGAAAGATAGGTCTACAGCTGAATCTAAAAGAAAACAATGTTTATGAAAAATTGAACTAGTTCCAGAGGCCCCATTCACTCTCAATGTAACAAACATCTCTGAATGCAGCAGTGTTGTGTACCTAGGTCGAGAAATCAACATGATGAACGACCTAAAACCTGAGCTGCATAGGAGGAAAAGAGCAGCATGGAATGCTTTCAAAGGCATCGAAGAAATAGCTAAAAGGACAAAGAACTTCTGGCTCCGGGCACATCTCTTCAACTCCACCATTCTCCCTGCATTAACATATGCCTCAGAGACCTGGACCCTACGAAAGCAAGATGAGAATGCTATTCGGGTCTCCCAGAGAGGAATCGAAAGAGCTATGCTTGGAATATCACGCCTCACTCAAGTGAGAGAAGGAATACGCAGTTCTGACCTCTGTTGCTATTCCAGAATCAGGGATGCTGTCTCGTTTGCCAAGGCATTGAAAATCAGATGGGCTGGGCATGTAATGTGATTTGGAGACAACTGCTGGACTAGAGCTGTTACAGACTGGATCCCACAAGATGTCAAAAGATCACATGGCTGCCCACCTACAAGATGGTCAGACTTCCTTGTCAAGACCCTGAAGGAACAGTTTGAGGCTCTTCATATTCCTGAATCAACCAGATGCCATTGGGCTACATTGGCACGTGATAGGGTTCAATGGAAATGTTACTGGCGCCCGCTCAAGCAAAGTCGATGAATAACGGATTCAAGTGTTCAAGTGACAAGACCTACTGATCCACCTTTCACCTGATTTTGGATATTGGTATCATAATTTGTGTATATATGTATATATATGTATATGTTATATATATTTATGTCATGCAAATAAATGTAGGCATTCTATATCTGTATCACTCCTGATTAGTTTCACTCAACATGATCCTCTACATGTCCATCCATTTATAGGCAAATTTTATAACTTCATTTTTCCTAACAGTTGCATAGAATTCCATTGTGAAAGTGTACCAAAGTTTCTTTATCCAGTCATCGATTCTCGAGCACTCTGGTTTTTTCAGATTCTGGCTGTTGTGAATAGTTCTGCAAAGTACATAAACAAGTGTAAGAACAAAAGATCAAGTACGACATCACTGGTTTGACTGAGCCGAGGAGGTGTCAATCGCATCATGACTTTTTTGTCACCAAGAACTGTTCCTTGGAACATGCGATGAAAGGAGGCATTGGTGGCTTCATTTTTCTTGTCAGCATGAACATGTCCATGAACATTTGACTGCATATAAAACTGGATAGATGTGGCCCACTATCAGCTATTTCTATCACATTGTCTATGCACCAACAACCACATAGAAGGAAGAAGAAATTGAGAAATTCTACCTCGATCTGGAAGAGTTCTATAGAAAAGATCATACCTTTTACAAGGTCATAGTCTGTGATTTTAATGCCAAGATAAGACCAAGAAGATCAGCGGAAGAACTCCACATTGGGACCCATGGCCTAGAATGTAATGAACAGGGTGACAGACTATCTGATTTCATCATGTCCACAAAGACCATTCATGGGAACTCACAGTTCCAAAAGGCTGAAGCAAAACGTTGGACATGGAATCTCCTGGTGGACAGTTCCACAATGAAATTGACCACATCATCTTAATCAACGGTGTTGCCTGATGGATGTTGTTCTAGTGTCAAAATTCCAAACAGCATCGAACCACCGATTTTCTTCGTACAAAATTCTACTTCACGTAAAGGCTGCAAAGTTTAAGAATAGAGCTTTCAGATCGACGACCAACTGGGAACTCTTTGGCACCACTGAAGCAACATGGGAAGATACCATCATTGAAGATATAGATGAAGAATACAACCGACTGGTTCAGCACCTCCTTGATTGTGCGAAGAAGGCCGAGAGAGAAAAAAGACATGAAAGGATGCCTCTCTTAAGAAACTCTCGAGCTCATTCACCAATGTGGCAAGGTGTGAGCCTCCAGATGACCAAGTGCTAATATCCAAGCTTGCAAAGCAGTGCAGAGAAGCAATAAAGGAAGACCTCAAAGATAGAAGTTCAGAAATACTGGAAGATGCAGCAGAAGCTGGGAAAAGCATTCGCAATGCCCACCTGTCCTTTGCCAACTATAAGACCAAGATGACTGCCCTCCGACGCGCCTGATGGATCTATCACATCTTCCAGAAAATGAATGGAGAAGATTATCCGTGACTTCTACTCAGATCTCTTTGATAGCCATGTCCACCTACCCACATACAAAATTCCGCCCAGGATGGATATGTTTTTCCCAACATTCTCCCTTCTGAAGTCCTACATCCCATTTTGTTGGTAAACAAGGGAACAGCTCCAGGCCCAGACATAGTCATACCTGAACACCTGAATAATCTGCCATCAGTACTTATTAACACTGGCTAGGCACTTCACACACTACCTTTCTGAATGAAAGGTGCCCTCTCAGTGGAAAACCAGCAAGAGAGTTCTACCATTCAAGAAGGGAGACATCCACAACATTGGCAACTATCGCCCAATATTCCTGTTGCCTACAAACTGTTCACTTGAGTCATCCTGAACAGGATTGATAGAACATTAGATGAAGAAAAACCATGTGAGCAAGCTGGATTCTTAAAAGGATTCAGCACCATCAACCATATCCACACAGTAGCCATCTCATTGAAGTTTGTAGGGACTTCAAGATGCCGCTCTGTCTCACGCTCATTGATTTAAAGAAAGCCTTTGATTCTGTTTAGACCGAAGCAGTAATCAAAACCCTAGCCAAAGAGGGCATCCAAACCATATACATCAAGATCCTTCATGAGCTGTATTATTGACTCACCACCAGGATCTCACCATTCTTGAAGGAAATGATCATTGAAAACAGATTTAGCTAATCTGGGAGCTTTGGTGTTTTGCCCAATCATAACTTAATCTACTTAAGCCAAGGTTCATTCTAATGAGACCTCTCTTCTATGTAAACACTGCTAGAGGGTGTGGCAGTTACAGAAGCTACCTTGATTGAAAACTTCTGACTTATACATCTACTAAGAATTCTATGTTTTCTAGATTGGGCACAGCTCCTCTTTATACCCACTTTACACCCAGCGTGGGACAGCTAGAATTTACCAGGAATCTGCCACCCTGGCTGCTTTGAGACTATAGGAAGACTACAGGAAGGATCATACTAGTTTGCTCTCAAACAGGTGTGTGTGACCCTTTCAGTATACAGAGAACAAGATATTCAGGGTCACCCTGGTGCAGATAATAAATAAGAAGGACCTTGTGGGTACCATCTAGATTACATGAAGCTCAATAAATTAAGAAGTATTACTTTTATATCAACCCTCTCTCTCTCCAGTGTTTTACATAAGAGATAATCTCGGGGTTAGTCCTTGGTTTATACCTGCAATAGGGTGTGGCACTGTATAATAATTTTTCTTTATACCTGCAATAGATCACGTGGCCACCCACCTACAAGATGGTCAGACTTCCTTGTCAAGACCCTGAAGGAACTGTTTGAGGCTCTTCATATTCCTGAATCAACCAGATGCCATTGGGCTACATTGGCACGTGATAGGGTCCAATGGAAATGTTACTGGTGCCCGCCTCGAGCAAATTGATGAATAACAGGATTCAAGTGATCAAGGGTGTGGCATTGCTGTTCTACACTCTGTTTAGAGTTCTTTGTTGACATGACCCTCCCTGTTGGATTACTTTGGTGTTTATAAGGGGACTGGCTTTTGGCTCCTTGACTTTTTGCTCTTTGGCCTTTTGCTCCTTCTTCTGGGTAGGACTCATCTCGTGTGAGATCCTCTCTCTTTGGTGGGAGACTTAGGCTCTTTTGTATGGTCTAAGTTCGGACCAGAGCTAGAGTTTGTTCATTATATTGGATTGCTGTGGAAGAGCTTTTGTACTATTAAAAGCGTTTTTGGAACATCACTGGACTCGTGAGTTTTCATCTGTTCCCCTGGCATCCTCAGAGGTAGAAGAGAACTTCTGTCCTGACACTGTCAGGGACACCAGCGGCATCCCCGACAATTGATGTCAAAAGAGGGGTTCGGCAGGGGTGATACCATTTCACCAAAACTCTCAGCACCACCCCTTGAGAACATCATGCCACAATTAGAATGGAAGCAATGGGAGTGAAGATAGATGGTTGGCAATTAAACCACCTCTGCATCGCTGATGATATCGCTCCAATAACACAAAACTTTAGCCTAATGGAAAATCAAGGGCGGACATGTAGCGATTTGGAGACAACCGCTGGACTAGAGCCGTACCGACTGGATCCCAGGGATGTCAAAAGATCACGTGGCCGCCCACCTACAAGATGGTCAGACTTCCTTGTAAGACCCTGAAGGAACGGTTTGAGGCTCTTCTATTCCTGAATCAACCAGATGCCACTGGGCTACATTGGCACGTGATAGGGTCCAATGGAAATGTTACTGGCGCCCGCTCGAGCAAATCGATGATACCGGGTTCAGTGATCATGATCAAGTGAATGGAACAATGCTGACTGATCTACTGAGATTGTGGAAAGATAGGTCTACAGCTGAATCTGAACAAAACTATGTTTATGAAAAATGAACTATTTCCAGAGTTGAGAGTTCCCATTCACTCTCAACAAAACAAACATCTCTGAATGCAGCAGTTATGTGTACCTGGGTCGAGAAGTCAACGTGATGGACAACCTAAAACATGCGCTGCACAGGAGGAAGAGAGCAGCATGGAATGCCTTCAAGAGCATGGAAGAAATAGTTAAAAGAACAAAGGAACTCCGGCTCTGGGAACATATCTTCGACTCCACAGTTCTCCCTGAATTAACATATGCCTCAGAGATCTGGGCCCTACGAAAGCAGGATGGAGAATGCTATTTGGGTCCCCCAAAGAAGAATTGGAAAGAGCTATGCTTGTATTTTCACGCCTCATGCATGTGAGATAATGAATCTGGAGTTCTGACATCCGTTGCTGTTCCACATTCAGTGACGCTGTCTCGTTTGCTAAGGCATCGAAAATCAGAATGGCTGTCCGTGTAATGCAATTTGGATTTGACTGTTGTACTAGAGCAGTTACCAACTGGATTCTATGTGTCTTCAAAAGATCACGTGGCGGCCACCCTACAAGATGGTCAGTCTTCTTCGTCAAGACCTTGAATGGATGCTTTGAGGCTCTTCATATTCCTGAACAAGCAGATGCCATTGGGCTTCACTTGCACGTGATAGGGTCGAATGGAATTATTACTGGCTCCCGCTCAAACAAATCGATGAACATAAACGTGGTGATGGTGTTTCTGCTATGTGTTTTTGGCTTCCTAGTGTATATTCCCATGAGTGGTATTGCTGGATCAAATGGGAATTAAATTTCTAGTCTTTGGAGGAATGTCCATTTGTTTTCCAAAAAAGGCTGTATTAGTCGACATTCCACTAGCAATGGTTGATAATCCCCATTTCCCCTGCATACACACCAGCACTTCTTGTTCTTGCTCGTCTGGATATGTTCCAGTATCTATAGCGTGAGAAAATATTTCATTGTTGTTTTTGTTTGCATCTTTCTGATGATTAATGATGATGAACAATTTTTCATATGTCTTTTGGCTATTCGAATATCCCTCCTTGTCGAAGTTTCTGTTCATTTTTCTCCCCATTTTTTGATGGGGTTGACTGTATTCTTCTTGTAAAGTTCTACCAGTGCCTATTATATCCTGGATATTAGCCCCTTATCAGATAGATTTTGGGTCAATATTCTTTCCCATTCTGTGTACTGTTTTGTATTTGGTCATTGTTTCTTTTGAGGTGCAGAAACTTTTTAATTTCATTTATATGTATATCCTTTCTTCTAGTTGTTTTGTTAATGACGTTTCATCTTTAAGATGTCTTTAGCTTCAAGATCTTAGCATCTGTGTTAATCAGGGAGATTGGTCTGTAGTTTTCTTTTTTTGTGTTGTCTCTGCCTGCTTGGGTATCAGGGTGATATATCCCTGTAGAAGCTATTTGGGAGTGTTTCTGTTTCTTCTGTTTCCTGGAAGAGTTTGAAAAGGATTGTAAGTAGGACCTCCTTAAAAGTTTGAAAGAATTCACTAATGAATCCATCTGGACCTGGGCTTTTGTGTTTGGGCAGACTTTTAATTACTGTTTCAATTTCCTTGGTGGTGATAGGCTTATTCAGCTAGTGCAAGTCTTCTTGTCTCAGCCATGGGAGGTTATAGGATTTCGGGAATTTATCCATTTCTACCAGGTTCTCTTGTTTCATGGCATACAGACTCTCAGAGTAATCTCTGATGATCTTTTGGATTTCTGTGGTTTCTGTTGTGATGTCACCATTTTCATTTCTGATTCTGTTTATTTGATTTCTCTCTTTCCTGTCCTTACAAGTCTTGCCAGTGGTTTGTCAATCTTGTTTATTTTTTTCAAAAAAACAGCTCTTTGTTTCATTAATCTTTTGGATTGTTTTTTGGGTTTCCAGTCCATTGATTTCATCTCTAAGTTTTATTATTTCCTTCTTTCTGCCTGGGTTGGGCTTCTTAATTGGTCTTTTTCTAGTATTTTGAGCTGTAACGTCAGATTATTTATGTGGGCCCTTTCTTCTTTCGGATGAATGCTTGCAGAACTATGAACTTTCTCTTTAAAACTGCTTTAGCTGTGTCCCACAAGTTCTGATAGTTTGTGTCTTCATTTTCATTTGTTTTCAGGAACCTTGGATTTCCTCTTTGAGATCTTCTATGACCTACTGGTTGTTCAGCAGTGAGCTGTTCAGTTTCCAGGTGTTTGTTTTGACTCCCTGTTTCTGTGTGTTGTTAACTTCCATTTTTAGTGCATCATGGTCTGAGAAAACAGTTGACACAATTTCTATCATTTTTATTTTATTGAGGTAGCTTTGTGGCTCACCGTTTGGTCTATCCTTGAGAATGTTATGAGTGTACTGGAGAAAAATGTGTGTTTTGCTTTGTTGACATGAAAAGCCCTGTATATATCAACCAGTCCTCTTTATTCCATTTCTTCCTTCAGGCCCAGTATTTCCTTGGTAAGTTTCAGTCTCATCGATCTATCAAGAGTTGATAAAGCAGTGTTGAAGTCTCCACTTGTAACTGTGTTACTGACAATGTCTTCTTTGAAGTCTATTAGCAGTTGTTTTTAGTATTTTGCTGGCCCCTTAGGTGCATATATATTTAGTGTAATTTCTTCCTGATATAAACATCCCTTAATTATTAAGACATGGCCTTCACTGCCCCTTCTAACCTTTTTTATCGTGAAATCTATGTTGTCAGATACTAGTATGCCACACTGGCCTTTATAGAGGAGTTGTTTGCGTGGAGAATTGTCTTCTAGCCTTTGACTTTGAGCCTTTGTTTGCTCTCATTACTCAGATGTGTTTCTTGTAGGCAGCAGAATGTTGGATTCATTTTTTTAGTCCATTTTGCCACCCTGTATGTCTCTTGATTATTGTGTTTAGGCCATTGACATTGAGAGCGATTATTGTCATAGAATTTTGCGACATCTTTTTGAATGTTTGTTACACTTTTAGGGTTTGTCTTATCTTACAGCACCTCCTTTAGTCCTTTTCTTTTTTGCTATATTTTTGGGGGTCACAACCAGCATTGCTCAGGGGTTTTTCCTGGCTCTGCACTCAGGAATTACTCCTGGCAGTGCTCGGGGACCATATGGGATGCCGGGGATCGAACCCGGGCTGGCATGGGCTGGTCGCGTGCAAGGCAAATGCCCTACCTGCTGGACTTTGCTCCGGCCTCTCCTTCAGTCCTTTTAAAGTTGGTTTTGAGTCTATGATGGTCTTGAGCTGTTGCTTATCTATGACATTGTGTATTTTTCCTTCATAACTGAATGTGAGTCTAGCCGGGTAAAGCATTCTTGGTGAGGCTTTCATTTCGTTGAGTCTTTTAACGATATCCCACCATTATCTTCGGGCTCGTACTATTTCCTCTGAAAAATATGCTGTAAATCTTAGGGATTTTCCTTTGTATGTGATTTCCTTCTTTGATCTTGCTGCTTTCAGTATTCTATCTCTATCTTTGATTTGTGTCGTTTTGATTAGGATATGTCTTGGAGTATTCTTTTTAAAAGTATTTTATTATACCACCGTGAGATATACAGTTACAAAGATGTTCATAAGATGTTCATATTTGGGTTTAGGTCATACATTGTTCCAGCACCCATCCCTCCACCAGTCCCCATTTCCCACCACCAATGTCCCCGATTCCCTCCTCCTTCCCTAGACTGCCTCTGTGGCAGGTTTCTTAATTTCTTTCTCTTTTTTTTTCTCTCGTCTCTTTCTCTTTTCCTTCCCTTCCACATTGTGGATTACAATATATACATTAAGAGGTTGTCATGTGTATCTTTTTACCTGTATTTAATGCTCTGTTCTAGGTTGGTATCAGCACTTCTTTTTTTTTGATTTTTTTTTTTTTGGTTTTTTGGGGTCAGACCTGGTGATGCTCAGGGGTTTCTCCTGGCTCTGCACTCAAAAATTACTCCTGGTAGTGCTCAGGGAACCATATGAGATGCCGGGGATCTAACCCAGGCCGATATGGGCTGGCCGCTTGCATGGCAAACACCCTACCCACTGTACTATTGCTCCGACCCCTGTCTTGGAGTATTCTTATTTGGGTTTCTTTTAGATAGTATACTTTGGGCCTCCTTAATCTAGAGCAAGTTTTCTTTAGTTCTGTGAACTTCTCAGCAATGATTGCTTTGATGGTTGCTTCTTCATCAGGGTTTTCTTCTTGTCCCTTTGGGACTCCAATGATCCTTATGTTATTCCTTTTGGCTTCATCTCAATTATCTCTTGTCTGTTCATTTACTGTAGGTCTTTTTTTCCATCTTCTGCTGTTGCCGCGAAAGTCTTTGCACCTCATCTTTGAGCTCACTGATCCTTCTCAGCATCTATGACTTGGCTGCGAAGGTCTTCCAGTGAGTTTTTCTTTTTCCTGAACTCATTTTTAATATATGTTATTTCTGCTTGCATCTTCATTTCTATTTTCCTCAGTTCTGCTTTCATGTCATCTTGCATTTTTTGGCTCTATGTTCCATTGTATCCTTGAGCTCCTTATGCATCCTTATCAGCTCCCTTTGAAATTGCTTGTCAGAGTAGTTATACAGCTCATCATTATTACTTGGCTCATCCTGGCAGGTGTTTAGCTCACGTAGCTTGATGGAATTCTGCATTGCTTCACCATTATGGCCATTAAACAACCTTGTCTTTTTCCATTCTTAAGTGTCTTTCAGTAGTATACTTTAATTATGGAAAAAGAGGCTTTCCTTATGAATTTCATTTCTATTAGCCACTGCATTGTTTTAGATGACAAATACACAATGTTTGTGCATACATTTACTATAGGAATGGTAGGCGTTCTACTTTTCTTGATAATAACATTTTATCACACATATTAGTAGTGAATAATATGTATTGTAGGGTAATTTACTGATTATATTAATTCATCCACATTTTTCTTTAGAGTTTCTAATGTCAAATTATCCTACAGATTAGTATCTGTACAGGAAAGAGAGCTACTAAATATGAGAAGTTTTAGTTACATTCTGTCTCTGTTCTCTTATTTTCAAAGCTGTCATATCTATAAAGGGAATTTAAACTAATAGCTTATGAAGAAAATATTTGCCTGATCCTTGAGCAAAACTCAGCTCTAGTAAAAGCATAACCTATTCTATCCTTTAAAAATATTCTATTGTGCCAGATAAATAGTGCAGTGATTAAGGAACTTGACTGGCACCCAGGTTTGATTCCCAGCATCCCATAAGGTTCACCTAGCACTGCCATGAATAATCCTGAGTGCAGAGTCACAAGTAACCTCTGAACACTGCTGGCTGTAGCCCCAAAACAAAACCAAAAAATCCAAAAATTATTCTTTATTGCTATCAGGGAGCTTTCAAGCAGTGCTCAGGGACTCCACAGTTATCTGCTGTGATTATTAGCTAATAAGACAGGCAATTCAGAGGGTTCTAGGATGCGAGCTGCAAGGGTACTAGGAATCACTAGTCACACCCAGCAGTGGCCAGGTCTTCTGAGCCATATACATCCGTGCCTGTTAGAGCAAGTGGTGCCATAGATCAAACCTGAGTTGCCTCCATGCAAAGCATGTACTTACCTCTCTGGCCCCAAGACATTTTTGAAATGGTTGAAAAACAATTATACAGTCAATTGGTAAATTCAAAAGTTGGATGTCATATCTGCATACAATGTTCAACTATAAGAAGGCAATAAGGAAAGAAATGAATCCCAAAGGAAAGAGAAGAATGAAAATAATAAAATAATAAATATTTTTCAAAGAATAAAATAAAATCTTGGCACTAAAGGATCCAGGCGCATGGCTAGGATGTGGAGGCCCTTGAGTTCAGTTCCCAGGACCTCATGGCTCCCCTGAGCACAGTTGGGCCTGAGAGTAACACTTCGATTGACCACCTAAGTAGTGAATAGTTTGCTGCACACTGTCAGACTTAGCTCCTGAACCCCGGGGGACCTTCTAAGGACTGTCTGGGTCTTTTCTTTTTGTAAGATTTCAGTAAGTTTGGTCCCCAGCACTGCAACCCCTACCCCCTTTTGATTATTTTTGCTCCCCATTACTCACCAATACACCCACAGTTGTAAATTGCAGTCTTTGCTTTTTCAGAACTCTTTAATATAGCATGCTGATTAAAATAGTGAGAGTATGAGTCTGTTCTCATGATTTTGTGTGGGTATGGCTGGATGAATTCTAATCAACTTACGAGTTTTGTCCTTATTTAGTACTTAGTCTTCTTTAAAAGCTCAAAATTGGCATTTTTTGTTTTTCAAATATTCATATGGCTTAAAAGTAGTCATTTCACTTGTTTTCTTTTAGGACTCAGCTCAGAAAGGATAGCATAATTCCATTTATTCTCTATCTTGAAGTTCTGTGGAGGACTGGGGGTGGGGCACTTATGGTGATGTGCTTATATGGTGCTGGGGATTTCAAATTGGCGGTCAGTCATGTGAAGGGAAAGTGCCTTATCTCCTGTAATATATCTGATCCCTCATGAAAAAATTATTTGCTTTATAGTTGTGGTTTAAGTCAATCTGATAACCATAGTTTTATGGTTATCTGTAACCAAATTACAGATGATTGTCGGGAAGCCGCTGGGGTCCCCGACAGTGTCAGGACAGAAGTTCTCTTCTACCTCCGAGGATGCCGGGGGAACAGATGAAAACTCACGAGTCTGGTGAAGTTCCAAAAAGGCTTTTAATAGTACAAAAAGCTCTTCCACAGCAATCCAATATAATGAACAAACTCTAGCTCTGGTCCGAACTTAGACCATACAAAAGAGCCTAAGTTTCCCACCAAAGAGAGAGGATCTCACCCGAGATGAGTCCTACCCAGAAGAAGGAGCAAAAGGCCAAAGAGCAAAAGCAAAAACCCAAAAGCCAAAAGCCAAGAGGCGGAGGGGCCAAAAAGCCACAGGAGCCAAAAGCCGAAAGCTAAAGGCCCAAAGGGGCCTCAAGTCAGTCCCCTTATATATATCAATGGAATCCAGGGAGGGTCATGTCAACAAAGAACTCTAAACAGAGTGTAGTGCCACACCCTATTGCAGGTATAAACAAAGGTTATGCCAAGGTCTAATCCAGAGATTCTCTCTTATGTAAAACAATGGAGAGAGAGAGGGCTGATATAAAGTAATACATCTTAATTTCATGAGCTTCATGTAATCTAGATGGTACCCACAGGTCCTTCTTATTATTATCTGCACCAGGGTGATTCTGAGTATCTTGTTCTTGTGTAATGAAAGGGTCACACTCGCCTGCTTAGAGCAAACTAGTATGATCCTTCCTATAGTCTTCCTACAGTCTCAACGTAGCCAGGGTGGTAGTCTCCTGGCAAATTCTAACTGTCCCATGTTGGGTGCAGTGGGTATAAAGAGGAGCTGTGCCCAATCTAGAAAACATAGAAGTCTTAGTAGATGTATAAGTCAGAAGTTATTCAGTCAAGGTGACTTCTGTAACTGCCACACCCTCTAGCAGTGTTTACATAGAAGAGAGGTCTCATTAGAATGAACCTTGGCTTAAATAGATTAAGCTGGGAGTGGGCAAAACAACAGAATTCCCAGAATAGCTAAACCTGTTCTCCAACAATAGATAGCAAGTTTTAATCTGTTATTTTCACCAAAAACTAAATTTTAAATAAATGTTCCTTATGACTAGTACTGGTATATTTTTTTTTTATTTCTGTGGGTATGTGTGGTTTGGGTAACACCCTGCAAGACTCAGGGCATATTCCTGGCAGGGTTCAGGGAGAACCATAGCAGGTGCTAAAGATTCAACCCGGGTTGACCGAGACCAAGGCGAGCTCCCTGAGCACTGTAATATCGCTCCAGCTTTGTCATATATTTTTTTCTTATCTGGACTAGGTTACATTTAAAGTTGTTGCTCATCTGGGGAATTTAATAGGAAAATATGTGTAAACTAAATCTGAAATGTTAAAACAATTCCAAATGTTAGGTTTTATTAGAGTATTCTTAATAGCTGTATGTTTTGTTCTAAGTATTGTCATTAGATTACTCTCCAGAACTAACTAGAATGAGGTCTGTCTAAGTAGAATTTTTGACTCTACTTGTTTTTTGTTACTTGTATAAACAAATAATCCTCTTGATAATCTAAAGGTAGTTACCTTGTAATCAAGACTTTTAATTTTAAATTATATTTATTTTTGCTTTGTTTTGTTTCTGGACCTCATCCAGTGGTACTAAGGTTATTCCTGGCTCTATACTCAGAAATCACTCCTGGGGTATCAGTGGATTGTATGGGATGCTGGGGATTGAACCCAGGTTGACTGTGTGCAAAGCACATGCTATACTGTCACTCCAGCCCCCAAATTATAGTTATTCTGTGCGGGCACCCCAGTGTGTAAGTGCAGGTCTTTTCAGGATCCCTTGTGGTGCTCATGGGAGCACATGTGGGGCTGGGATTCTGAAACAGGGTCGTGGCCACTGCCAGGTGCACAGCAAGTTCCTTTGTTCTGGACTAATCAAGGTTTTTTAAAAGCCAAGAACTTGAGAATAGGAATTTGAGTAATCTCTATTTTTTTCCAAAGTCACTTATCTTCCTGCCTTTAAAACTTTACTTTGCGTATTGCAGTGTTATATAATATGTAATATATCTACCATAGTATCCCACCCACACGTCAGAGCCTGGCAAGCTACCCTTGTCATATTTGATATGCCAAAAAACAGTAACAATTATAGATCTCATTCCCATGACCTGAAGGAATAGTTTGAGGCTCTTCATGTTCCTGGAGCGATGGATGTTCTTGGGCTACACTAGCATGTGACAGGATGTATGGAGATGTTACTGGTGCCCACTTGAACAAATCAATAAACAACAGGAAGTGATAAAAGTGATATCCTATTCTAAGGAGAAAGAAGCAAACCTTACTACCCAGTTGTCTATAAATCGTGTCTTCACCTCTAGTGTTTCAGTGCTTTAGAAGGCCACTTCCCTATAGAATCAACTGTGTTAAGATCTATCATGTGAAAGATTTATATGGTCCTTCCCAGAAGCTATTTTTCAAGATTTTCAGGTTTAAGACTTTGTAGAATTGTAGTACTTCAACAATATTAACATCTCTTAGCAAACTAGTTTGGTTAAAGATTTACAATTATATACTAGATATACTATTATACATGCTTTATTCATGGAATGGCAAGCAAAAAATGGGGAATTTAAAGTATAATGTAGATATGATAGAAACATTAGGAGAAAGTAATTGCTATATAAGTTTCTAAATAACCAAGAATGAAAAGAATAAGCACAATCAGACACCTGTCATATACTTTGGTTCAGCATATATCATTTAAAAGCTAAAAGAAATACTTTTCACTTTTTTCACTTTTAAATTTCATTTTCTATAGTTATGCTATAGAAAATAAAATTTAAAAATTAAGTTTATTGTAAAAAACTAAAGCATTATAAAAACTACAAATAGGAGTATAAGTAGTAAACATGCCAAGACACCTACGCAAAGTTGTTCTTATTTTCTTTTATTTAAAGACTATGTAGCAGTGTCATAAACCAAGCATAAAGGAAAAATAAAAGTATATTACAGACTCTAAATAACAGGTCAAGGAAAACAGCATCTAGTATTAAGAAAAAGCTATCAAGGAAAATGAACAATACTATTTTAGCTCTGTAAAGGCAAGAAAACATACAACAAATAAAACTGGATAGTAGCAAATGGAAAAAGGAATGATATTGAAGGAAATTGTTATATATCCAATACTCAGCTGAGAAGTGATATGTAATCTTAACAGTAAAATTATATTGGAAAGACAGAATTATGAGACCCATTTTACATAGAGGGAATTAAAGATCAGAGAAGTTGGGCAATTTGCAGAGGTAGAGCAGAGGCTATACCATGGATGACGAGTTTTTAGAACCATATCTGTCTTCCTGACTCCAAAGACTGAACAGTGAACTGTCAAGACAAATTATGCTTTCATATTCCATTTTCACAACTAAGGGAAGATGATCTGTGAGCTAAAATAAGTAACTATAAATTGAACTAAATTAAATTTAAAAATGCAAAATGACAACCTATTTTCTTTGAAGTAATAACTCAAAGTAATTTACATCACCCATTGAAAAAACTTAGAGTTTGACAAATATTTCTACTACAAATTTTACCATATTTAATTCGTCCTTATTCCTCTAAGTGTTTTGAGCTTATTGGATGGTCAGTTATAAATCTATAACATTTATATAACACTGAATTAATTTTTCAAATAAAATTACTGTTTTGAGATCAATAATATGTGTTAGAAAATATAAAAGATAGACATGTTGATTATTAAAAACAGTTGAGTAAAACTTATTATGGTCAATTTATGTGCAGAATTTGGAACTTGAATTATTTTTTCTCATCTAAGTTGCAATTACCTGGGTGAATGATTTTGCATGCTATGAAACATCAAACCTTAAATATAATTTTCTAGAGGGGTAAGGCATAAATGATGATATGATTGTAGCTAAGATTATACTCTAGCATTAGCTTGCCAAATGATGTTGGAACAAATTTCTTGATTGCTTTTCTCTTTTGCAAAGTAGAGTTAATGAAAACCCAGCTCACAGAAATGTGACAATCTATGTTAAAAGTCTCCCAATTTGCATGACATTTAATATTTAATAATTTAAATAACACCAACAATTCAGAAGGAATGATGAAACAAACTTATGAAGTATAATATGATTATGTACTATCAAGACATTAATAAAAAACTTTTCCATTTGGCTGTTTTTCCTGGTATCACTTGTATCACTTGTCTTCCCGTTGATCATCGATTTGCTCGAGCAGGCACCAGTAACATCTCCATATGTCCTGTCATATGCTAGTAACCCAAGGACATCTGCTCGCTCTAGGAACATAAAGAGCCTAAAACCATTCTATCAGGTCACAGGAATGAGGTCTATAATTATTACTGATAATTTGGCATATCAAATACGACACTGGTAGCTTGCCAGGCTTTGCCATGCAGGTGGGATACTCTTGTAGTCACCTATAATCTCAAGCATTTATTGATGAACCGTGTGGCCACAAAGCAGATGCATGAGCAGGGCTGTTATCCGCTCTTCTGCTGGGTGGAGCTCTGACGAGAGGGGAGTCTGGATGTGGAAAATAGCAGCCCTCATGGTGTGGGGGTTCCTCTGACTTCTTGCAAGGCTCTGCTGGGGTTGCAGGCCAGGGCTAGAACCCACTATCCCTCCCGGGAACCTCTTGAACATCTGGGCACAGGGAGAGCCAGTAGCAGCTCTTCCCCATGTCTGTCAGTCTCTGGGTCAGCATACCTGGCTGGGCTGGTAAAAGACTGCTGCAGGCTGAGTGTTGGCAGCCGGGCTGTGATCGGCTCTTCTGCTGGGTGGAGCTCTGACCAAAGGCAAGTCCAGATGTGGAAAATGGCGACCCTCATGGTGTGGGGGTTCCTCTGGTATACAATTTCACTATAAATGAAAATTGTAAATGGTTTAAAAATAGACCACACATTTTCATCCTATATCTTAATCTTATAGGGACCAAGAGAGGGAGTCTGGATGCTCTTGCTCTTGTTCCTGGAGTAAGCGGATGCCTTTGGGTTCTACTAGCATGAGACAGGACATATGGAGATAATACTGGTGCTCGCTCTAGCAAATAGATGATTAACAGGAAGATAGTGATAGTGATAGTGTTAGGGACCAAAGATGGTCATATGTATATGACCATCTTTGTGGGGGGGCATCAGGGAGGGAGGAAAATGGGGATATTGGTAGTGGGAAAGTACACTGCGAAGGAATGGTTATTGGAACATTATATGGCTGAAACTAAGTCATGCTCAACTTCGTATCCGTGTATCTCTTTGTGATTCAGTTAAAATAAAAAGAAAGAGGCCTGAATGAGGAATGTAAATTTGGAAGGCAGAATATTCTTATTTATGTATACATTGACAGGTACTTAAATTGTTTTCATATTTTGGTACTGGAAGTAGTGATACAATGAGAATGAAGCAAAGACTATCTCAAGGAAGCACTAGCTTTATCTCTTTCAGGAAATGAAGACAGATTGCCACATTGCATGGAAACTCTATTTTTAGTTTTTCAGTAATCTTCATGCTGCTTCCACCAATTTCTTACTCTCCATTCTTGTCAACATTTATTATCTTTATATTTGTCAACAATAACTTTTAGACATAACTTTGGAATGTAAACTGATTAGAAAAAATCCTTGGCAATGCATATTTTAGATATGAAATTAAAATAATAGGCAAATAATAAATAACATAAGGAAAACAAAAAACAAGTAGAATTACATAATACAACAAAGGTTTTGCACACAAAAAAGAAAATGCCATGAAACGGCAATCTTTAGATGGGAGAAAATGGTTTTGGTAAAGTATTTTCAAGTCATCTATCTGAAAAGTAGAGCAGTTTAAAATATATTTTAAAAACTCATAGTCTTAAATAGGGAAAACAGTTTGTCAAATTATTCCCCCAAAATATCAGATTAGCATAGACCAAAGGATTAAAGGTATGAAAAAAGTGCTCAACATCACTTTTTTGTCTGGCAAGGACACAAGCAAGGGGCAGAGCTGCTTCTGGCTCGCCCTGTGCCCAGCCACTCACAAGGCACCCACAAGGGGTGGCAGGTTCTAGCCCTGGCCCGCCACCCCAGCAGAGCCTTGCAACAAGCCAGACGACCCCCCCACTCCATGAGGGCCTCCATTTTCCACATCCGGACTTCCCCCTCGTCAGAACTCCACCCAGCAGACCAGCCTACCACAGCCACTTGCTGCCGCACGGTTCATCAATAAATGCTAGATTTAGAGATGACTACAAGAGTATGCTACCTGCACAGCAGAGCCTGGCGAGCTACCCGTGTTGTATTTGATATGCCAAAAACCAGTAACAATTATAGACCTCATTCCCAGCACCTGATGGAATGGTTTGAGGCTCTTTATGTTCCTGGAGAAAGCAGGTGCCCTTGGGCTCTACTAGCATGAGACAGGTCATATGAAGATATTACTGGTGCCCGCTCAAGCAAATCGATGATGAACGAGAAGACAGTGATACAGTGATACAGTGAAGGACACAAGCAAATCCAAATCTAAGCTACATAGTGAAATGTCTTACACTGTTAAGGTAGACTCTGTTTGTGTAATGAGTGAGGTTTTGGTGAATGTGGCAGTGCTTAGGGGACAGTATGTGATACTAGGGAGAAAGCTGAGGTTGGA
Source organism: Cryptotis parvus (assembly GCA_021461705.1). NCBI lineage: Eukaryota > Metazoa > Chordata > Mammalia > Eulipotyphla > Soricidae > Cryptotis > Cryptotis parvus. The sequence goes on from JAJIBD010028455.1 coordinate 22,875, forward strand.
TTCATGCAAGACAAGTGCCTGCTATGTGGTCTCTCCAGCCCAAGGCACACTTTATTAAAGTAATTAAATCTAAATCCATAGGCTAAAGGTGTGCCAGCGAATGTTGCTCTGAATACCCAAAATGATGAATGAGGTTTTAGGGCTAATTAAAAATCGGTTTCATATATGATTTTTAAAGACCTTGAGCCTGTTTCTACAGAAAAAAAAACAAAGAAAACTGTGGTGACAGGAAGGAGGTTGCATTTTGAAACAGATCTCTCCTTTCTGGCTGACAGCCAGTCAACAGTGAAGAAGTTCAGTGAGACCAAACTTAGGATAGTTTGAAGGTCATTCTGCCTTAGAGACTGGCCAACCAGAACCAGGAGAATCAGTGAATACTTCAAATCATACTCTGTGAATACTTCAGAGCATACTCTGAATACTTCAGACCAGTACTCAGTAAATACTTCAGACCAGTACTCTGTAAATACTTCAGGGCATACTCTGTGAATGCTTCAGAGCAGTACTCTGTGAATAGCTCAGACAACACAATTTCCTGGTGTGAAGGATTTAAATGCCCACAGTGAAAATATTACCCATTGAGAAACAGGAGTGAAGAAGCAGCCAACTCATTTTCTGTCAGAAGAGTGACCTGGATGCAAATTCATTAGATTGTAGACTCTCCAAACTCTTTGTTTTCTTCCTTCTTTCCATTGCTTCCATCCATTTTTATCACTTTTACTTCCATGGTATTGCATCTGAGTAGCCCTGTCTCTGTTGTCTATGAAAAGAAGGCTGTGTGGGAACTTCTGTGGGACTTTCCATGGATGACACAAGGGCATATAACAGATGCAGACTGTGCAGAATTCATGTGCCTGCAGTCCAAAAAGTTACACCAGCTAAGTTGAGTTATCAAAATAAAACTGATATTTGATCTCTGTCCAAATTCAGTATTTCTCAACTAGTTTGAAACAATTTACAAGGCAAATAACAGTCCTAGGAGACAGAACAATGGTAAGATTGTCCTATGGCTTTGTATGTTTTTGACCCTGGTTTGATTCTACTGTATGGTCCTCTGACCATCACAAGTGACCCCTTAGCACTAAACCAAGAGAAGCCCCTGAGATAGTAAGAAGTGACCTCTCTAATCACTCCAAAAGGCTGGTAACTGATGTTCCCAAACACTAATAGCATCATGTAAAACCTACTTTCACTAGATCACTAGGTCTCCCATTGTTCATCAATTTCCTCGAGCAGGCACAAGTAACATTTCTATTTGACCCTATCATGTGCCAGTGTAGCTCAATGGCATCTGCTTGCTTCAGGAATATGAAGAGCCTCAAACCATTTGTTCCGGGTCTTGATGATGAAGTCTGGCCATCATCACCCTTGTAGGTGGGTGACTACGTGATCTTTTGACATCCAGTGAGATCCAGTTGGTAACGGCTCTAGTCCAGTGGTCGTCTCCAAATCACATTACATGACCAGTCAATCTAATTTTCAATGCCTTAGCAAATGAGACAGCATCCCTGACTCTGAAACAGCGATGGAGGTCGGAACTCCAGATTCCTCCTCTCACTTGAGTGAGGCATGATATTCCAAGCATAGCTATTTTGAATCCTCTCTGGGAGACCCGAATAGCATTCTCATCCTGTTTTCGTAGGGGCTCAGGTCTCTGAGGCATATGTTAATGCAGGAGAATAGTGGAGTCCAAAAGATGTGCCCGGAGCCGGAGGTTCTTTGTCCTTTTTAGCTATTTCTTTGATGCTTTTGAAGACATTTCATGCCGCTCTCTTCCTCCTGCACAGCTCAGGTTTTAGGTCATTCATCACATTGACTTTTTGACATAGGTACACATAACTGCTGCATTCAGAGATGTTTGTTTCATTGAGAGTGAATAGAGCATCTGAACTAATACAGCTCAAGAAGGATCTTGATGTATATGGTTTGAACACCCTGTTTGGCTAGGGATTCAATTACCATTTCGGTCTAAACAGAATCAAAGAATTTCTTTAAATCAATGAATGTGAGACAGAGCTGCATCTTGAACTTCCTGCAAAACTCAATGAGCTTGGTTACCGTGTGGATATTGTCGATTGTGCTAAATCCTTTTTTGGAAGCTAGCTTGCTCGCATGGTAAGTTGTCCTTCATCTAATGTTCTGCCAATCCTGTTCAGGATGACTCGAGTGAACAACTTGTGGATGACAGACAATAGGAAGATGGGGCAATAGTTGCCGATGTAGTGAATGTCTCCCTTCTTGAACAGTAGAACTGTCCTGCTGGTTTTCCATTGGGAGGGCACCTTGCATTCGGACAGGTAGCATGTGAAGAGCCGAGCTAGTGTATTGATGAGTACTGATGGCAGATTCTTCAGGTGTTCGGGTCTGACTTTGTCTGAGCCTGTTGCTGTTCACTTCTTTACTGATGAAATGGCATGTTGGATTTGAAAAGGAGAACTTTGGGAAAGCCATATCCATCCTGTGGAATTTGGTATGTGGGCAGGTGGACAAGGCTATCAAAGAGATCTGAGTAGAAATCATGGATAATCTTCTCCATTGCCTTTCTGGAAGATGTGATAGATCCATCAGAAAGTTGGAGGGCAGTAATTTTTGGTCTTATAGTTGGCAAAAGTACAGGCGGGCATTGCGAATGCTTTTCCCGGCTTCTGCTGCATCTTCCATTATTTCTGCTCTTCTCTCTTTGAGGTCTTCCTTTATAGCTTCTCTACACTGCTTTGCAAGCTTGGATGTTAGCATTTGGTTGCCTGAGACTCGCGCCTTGCCACGTTGGTGAATGAGCTCGAGAGTTTTTGAAGATAGGCACCTTTTTGTGGCTTCCTATCTCTTGACATTCTTCGCACTATCATGGAGGTGCTGAACCAGTAGGTTGTATTCTTCATCGATGTCATCAATGATGGTATCTTCCCATGTTGCTGCAATGGTGCCAAAGAGTTCCCAGTTGATGGTCGTTCTGGGAGTTCTCTTCTTAAACTTTGTAGCCTTTTCTCCCGTTGCGTGAAGTAGAATTTTGCACTAAGGAGATGGTGGTCCAATACTGTTTGGAATTTTGGGGTGACAGCGGCATAGGTCAGGCCATACCTTCAATTGAAGGTGATGTAGTCAATTTCATTGTGGACTGTCCATCAGGAGATTCCCATGTCCAATGTTTCACTTCAGCCTTCTGGAACTGTGAGATCCCATGAACAGTTTTGGTGAACATCATGAACTCAGACAGTCTCTCACCCTTTGATCCACGATGTGTAGTTCTTCGCCCGATTTTTCTCGGTCCTATCTTGGCATTAAAATCACTGACTATGATCTTGTAGAAGGTGTGATCTTCTTTTAGAACTCCCTTCAGTTCCATGTAGAATTTCTCAATTTCTTCTTCATTGTATGTGGATGTTGGTGCATAGACAATGAAGATAGAAATTCCTGGCAGTAGGCCACATCTCTTAGAGTGTAATCGTCCTATCCGGTTTATTAAGCATTCAAATGAATTAATGCTCTGGCCATGTTCATGTTGACAAGGGGAAACCAACGCCACCGACGCCTCTTTTGTCCCATGTTCCTAGGAAGAGTTCTTCTCCAGTGTCAAAAATGGCGTGATGCGATTGATGCCCTCTCATTTCATTCAGTCCAATGATGTTGTGATTGATCTTTTGCTCTTGCACCATCAGGTCCTCAATATATGCTTCCAATGCCAGCGTACGTGCATTGAAAGTACAGACAGTCATTTTAGTCCTTCTTCGTTTTGGCAGCCTAGTTTGGCCTTGAAATTTTATCAGGCACTCCTTGTTCTTCCATCTTAGTGCTACTGTATTAATGGCTTTTTCAGGGTCAGAAAGATACACATTTTTATTACTGGTTTTAACATATCGAATATGTATCAGACAACTTGGCAGGCTCTGCCGTATGGATGGCATTTTTTCAGTAGCTTGCAGGGCTCTCTGAGAGGGGTTTGGAGATAAATCACGTGGCCGCATGGCGGCCACGGTCAACATGGATAGCTGGTGTCTGCTCTCTCTGGAAATTTTATCAGGCACTCCTTGTTCTTCCATCTTAGTGCTACTGTATTAATGACTTTTCAGGGTCAGAAAGATACACATTTTCATTACTGGTTTTAACATATCAAATACGCATCAGACAACTTGGCAGGCTCTGCCGTATGGATGGCATATTTTCAGTAGCTTGCATTGGAGCATTTTCATCTGCGACTGTGACTCTGAGCACTGAACCAAGAGAAGCCCCTGAGAATAGTCAGATGTGACCTCTCTAGTCACTCCAAAAGGCTGGTAACTAATGTTCCCAACACCTATAGCATAATGCAAAACCTACTTTAAATTATGAATATTCTGATGACAGTGGTTTTAATTTAGACTGTTTGGAATTCCTCATAATAGAGTATATTGAGTTTAACAGTTTTCCAATTATTAAGTTAAATCAAAGTTTTTCTCCACAAACTACAATAATTTCAATAAAACAATATTTTAATGTTTGATACCATTAAGAAGGTATAACATAACTGAGAACAAAACTGAAAATAGGCCAGGAATAACCTCTTACTCCTGGTGGTGCTCCGGGATCATATGAAGTAGATGAGACTCTTGTGAAGGCTTGGAGAAATATTTAACTGGCATTAGTATTAGTCTTTGGTACAGAGACATGTCATCTCAGAAACCCCTCTTCTCTACCCTATAAAGGCATTTCCAGGCAGATCTTGGCTCAAAACATTAGCATATAATAGGGCCTAGGTGAGGTGCTGGGAGAAATTACCTAAGGGCATTTGACCCTTCCTGCTTCCCATAATAGTGGAAGGTTTGAGTTGCAGGAGTATAAAACCAGCCTGCTTCCTCTCTCGCTCTCTCTTTTTTGTGCTCTCTTTTGGGGCTTGCACTCTTCTTGGGAGTCTTGTCTTCGTCTCCTTTTTACAGGGCCTTAACACGTGGTGGCCGCCATCTTGGCCTACACATGACTGGGGTTCTAGCCGGGAATCCTAAGCACCAGGTTTTTCCTATTGCTGATTTGTATGCCTAAACCTGTGATAAGTAAAGCCTTTTTAAAACTGCATTGGATTCCTGAGTCTTCATCCATTCCCGCCGTCTTTGGAGGTAGAAGGGAACTCGCCTCCTGGCACTGTCGGGGGACCCCAGCAGTGTTCCGCGACATCTGGCGTCCCTGGGTGGGTATCCCCACAAAAATAACTACAGTTCAACAGAGTTCCAGTCAACTAATTTTATCTTTGCAATTATAGTAAGTTTTCATTAGATGATAGAGGAGGGTGTGACATTTAGAGGAAGAGCAATAGAATCTATAACCTGTGGCTATATCATTGTTCCCTGGCATTATTGTTCATAGGAAAGGAAGATTTGCAAAATACACTGCATGTTATTGGATCAGTGTTTGACTTTTTTAGGGTGAATAAGTAATAAAATACTCCATGGAGTGGTATTTGTATTTGTGAGACACAGAAAGAGTTTATTTTATTGTTAAGTGATACTTCTGAAATTATCTCTCCTTCTGAGTTACTGGACAGATGACAAAATTCAAAAGAACTAAAAGTTTTGGAGTTATATTCTGGTGTTTTCAGTTTATCAGTCTGTTTAATAGTTATATTAAAATGATAATGACTACAATAATAGCTATCACATTTAGAGGAATATGTCTTAGCATTTTCCTATGCTAAAAAATGTGTGCCTTTCTCACACATGCAATACACATTCACACACATCCATATTAAGCTAAGCATTGTGCCCTTTTCACACATAAAATACATGGTCAAACACATGCATGCAAATGTAAACCACAAAAAATATTGTAACGGGTACTTTGCTTTATTTTATATATATCACAAGTAGAACACAAAAGATTTCATACAATTATCTAATATTCCTGCTGGGAAATAGCAGAGCTGGATTTGTGTCACATGCTATGGCTGAGTTTCCTTGGTATAAACAACTTTAGTTAAGATTCTTCTGTTCACCTGCTAGGGATGCAGTTTAGTGGTAGAATACTTGCTTTGTTATATGTGAAGCTTGAGTCTGATCATCATGACAGAATATATATGAAATATTTTTAAGAATGGGAACTTGTGACTATCCTCAAGACAGAAGTCCTATTGAATAGTGGAGAGAATGTACAGCAGGGTATGCTTTTGCCTTGCATGACCACTTGGGTTCAATCCCCCAGAATCACATACGGTCATTGTCATCTGAGTAACACCACTAGTGAAGCCTGAGTGCCAGGAGCAGACCCTGAGCACTATTGGCTGCAAACCCAAAACTGAAATCAAAATGACCATTGAATTTGTGTTTGACTACAAAATAATTCAAACATAATAGATTCATTAAAACATAAATCTTTTATATATTTAAATGTCAGCATTAGATTATTTCACTAATTCATTGTTGGGTGACACGCCGTACTGAGCCTTAGCCTCCAGCTATACTTAGCTTATATGGAGAGCTGGTCACTGCTTTTGGGGTTTCTCTGAAGCACACACAATGGGAGTTCAGGCAGAATTGGACTGATTTCATAATTTTATACAGCATATTTTATCATGAAACTTGCTTGCCCCAGACCAATATTCTGTTCCCAAGGGTCTCCTCTTGGGACATACATGTAGATATCCCAAGAGTACTTGGCTACATTGGATCAACCATAATGTAATCAATTCTCCTAGTTCAGAGATATGCCAGTGCATCTCCAGGCAAACTATCTTGCCTCTGTCTCTAAAGGTAATGCAAAGTGAATTATTCTGATGGATTTTGGACCTTAATGGGATCCAGAGTCTGGGATCTACTAGCTATATATTCATGGTAAAAAGTATTAATGCTATTTCCTACAAATTATTTTCTGAACTGCTTTCTGGCTCAGACATGCAGCCCCTCCTTACTCTGCTAGGGAGATTTTGCCTCTAGAAATCAGCTCTGGCTTTTGTGAATCTTGAGCCAAAGGCCCATGTAAATATCTACATTTCAAAAAGGTCATTTACCTGGTTTCATCTCTGGATAGCTCAACCAACAATGGGCTGGACTAGAAGATTTTGGAAGGCTTATTATTATTACTGGAAGAATTATTGGAAGAATTATTATTCTGTCCTGGGCAAGTATGTGTAACATCAGGACATAATTCCAGTGTGCCTATTGCCTGGACCTGAGGGCCAGTACAATGGCCAGAGGGCCAGAGGACCAGGTCCAACTGGGCCGGCATGAAAGAGAAAAGACCTGAAAAAGAGAGGTCCTGAAAAGAAAGGGCAAGAAGAGATAGGACCCGAAGAGAGGTCCTGAAGGAAAGAAAGACAAAAGAGATAGAGAAATAGATGAAGAAACAAAGAGACTAAGAGAAGAAATGAGAGAAGAGAGAAACAGAGACAAGACAAAGAAACTGAGACAGAGAAAGAGGTAGAGAAAGAAATAAAGAAGCAGAGAAACAGAGACAAGACAGAAACAAAGAGACAGAGACAGAGAAAGAAGAGTAGAGTGTCCCTGAAAAGAGAGAGCCTAAAGAGAGAGGCTTTGAAAATAGAGGCCATGAGAGAGGTTCTATACAGAGAGAGAAAGAGAGAGAGGGAGAGCTCCTTAGAGAGAGAGATTTATATATGCTGGAAGAGAGCAGTCAGTTGAGAAGAGAAATTAAGAGGAGGTCTGCTGAGAGGAGAGATTAAGGGAGAGGTCCCTGGAGTGAGCTGAAGTGAGTGAGCGAAGGGAGGTTAAAAGCAGATATAAAAAGAGAGACTAAAAGCTTCACACTTTCAAGAGTCTGTGGTCCTACTCCTTTTTCCATCTGTTGGAGGGAACTGTCACTGTCCCCTGACATGTCTGGGGACTTTATTCGATTGTGAGTAATTCAGGGACTTCACAAAATTGCGTTTTCTGCTAATGGTAAAGGTGCTTAATTTGGTGAAAAGACTAAGCATAATGACTACCAGTCTTTTAGAAAAATATGCACTAAGTCTATACTTTTCTTTATATGTACAAAGATTATGTTAATCTCAGAGAATGAATTTTCGCTCTTGGAAGATTACACATATGTTCAGCATATGACAGTAGGCTGTCAAAATGAATGCATGTATGCATGTGTGTACATGTATGTTTATGAGTACTTAAAAGAAAAGGAGTAAAACATGAGGATTAGAGGAAGAATAAGGGATGTTAAATATATATAAGTATATATGTGTATATACATGTATATATAATTATATTTATATATAGACATATTTATATATGTGTATATATACTTCTATTAATATATATTTATTTATGCCTATTAAGAGACATGTCCTAAAACTTGAGTTCTTGAAATGCCAAGACCCACCAGATACATTCTACTGAGCCCCCTAACTTAGTTTAATCTATATTGAATAGCAAGTACTAAAGAAATTAACCTCTGCAAGTTTTTAATGAGTGTTGTGCCCAGTGATTTTTCTTTGTATTCTGAAGCAGATGCCAATTGTAAATAAGAATATTGACTTTGGAATAAAATAAAATTGACTTGCATGAACTGCCTTTTCTCTAAGACACCATACAGCATGTAACACATTCCAAACTATGAAAGTTTTAGTGACAAGACCGCACATAGGCTATTACATGATGCATTATAAAAATTGTGATCTTATCATGAAATCTGGATTCATAAATAAAACAAAATTTTTATCCTTGTATGTTTTCCATAAGGAATAGTGTGCCATGTGTGTTAGCAAATGTCAACTTTAGTTCTAGATTTCATGTTCAATAGGAAAGATTCAGATTCTGTTTACAAAATAAGAAAAGGGACCATTTTATCTCATTGGATATAAGGGAACCATACTCTCATTCTTGAACCAAGCATGTAAGATGGAAATTTTGATACTCTAATTTGTCAGAATCTGTACTAGTCTTTGAAATACAGAAAACTTTTTAATCATAAAATCTGGGCTGAGAATGATGGAGTATTTATTACATAAACCAACACTGAATCTGGGAACCATATGATTGAACATTGTGTAACAAATTAACAATTATTTTATTCTTTTAGTAAATTCATTTTCTCAGTAAAATTTTTTCTAATTCAGGCCAGAGCTATAGCACAGCCGGGGAGGGCATTTGCCTTGTATACGGTCAACCAGGGTTTGATATTCAGCATCACATATGCTCCCCAAGCATGGCCAGGAGTAATTCCTAAGAGTAGAGGCAGGAGTGACCCCCTAAGCATTGCTGGGTGTCACCTCAAAAGCAAAACCAAAAAATTGCTAATTCTTTTTTTTTTGCTTTTTTGGGTCACACCCGACGATGCTCAGGGGTTACTCCTGGCTCTGCACTCAGGAATTACTCCTGGCGGTGCTCAGGGACCATATGGGATGCCAGGGATCGAACCCCGGCTGGCAGGGGCTGGCCGCATGAAAGGCAAACGCCCTACCCGCTGGACTATCACTCCCGCCCCATAAAAAATTGCTAATTCTTAATTTCACCATTTATGAGAAAAATAAAACAGAAACTTAGGAAATACCAAGGTTCTTAAAGACAAAGAAAGGTTGGTACATATCTTATGTCCTGAGCTTGAAACTAATATATTTGGATATTTTGTCCATGATAATTTGGGTGAGAGGGAGCAGAGAATGTCTGCGCCTTAACACTCTGACCAGACTTTCTCTCTCCCTCTTTTTGTGGGGGGAGAGAGAGGTGGTGGCATCACCCAGCAGTGCTCAGCACTTACTCCTGACTCTGTACTCAAGGATCACCCCTGGTGGAAATAGGGGGACTGAACTGGGATCAAACCTGGTCAGTGGTGTCAGGTAAGTATCTTCCCTACTGCCCAGTGAGGCACCAATATGGTGTGACAGGAATGGAACCCGGGTTGGCTGTGTGTAGTACAAGCTCCTTACCCCATGTATTGTTGCTCTGGCCATGACCAGGTCAAGGGAAAACCCTTGACCTCAGATGATACATTAAACTTAACCTTGTTAAAATTTGATTAATTGAATTGCTAAATGAAATCAAATTCTAGTCCATATGCTTTCCTAAATATTGTATCTTGTTGTATTTACATACTCAACAAAATTGTTAATAGTGGCAGAGAGCAGGTAAAGTGCTTCCTTGCTTTCAAGTAACTGGTCCGCGTTCACAGAGCCAGGAATAACTCCAAAATTAAAAAAAGTAATAATGAATGTGTTAACATTTGCTATATAAATTGGGAAAAATTAAAGATAAAACTTTTCATTATTCACACAAATGCATATCCAGATAGCCTTAGAAGTTTATCAAAATTATATTAGAATACAATAAAGTTTATTTTAAACAAAAGATGAGGGAACGATTGCAACCTCCCACACAGTTGTTGTGTGTGTGTGTGTGTGTGTGATCCTTGCATCTCCCTCGGAACTAATCAGCCCCAGGGAACAGCCAGAACTTCCATCAACAGGACCTGAGGCAAACGGCCTTGGATCCGCCCCAAACCCCTTGGGCCCTGCTTCCGGGAATGACTGAAGCCTCCCCCAAAGTTGTGTGTGTGATCTTTGAATCTCTGCAGACCAGGGAACAGGTTGGAACCCTACACCCACATCCCAAAACTCAAAACTGTGTGGATGCTAGCGATCTACTTACTATCTATCTAGCATGAGGTATCAGTGAGCTTTTGTCCCTACACTCCTTGCTACCCACCCAAACTCTGCAAACAGCCCAGACACCTACTAACTGTACTATCTAGTCATGCAAGGATTCACATTTGCAACCTACAATAGTCATAATGGTAAAGCAATGCAAAATTCCATCAAGCTCTGTGAGTGAAGTCACAGTCCAGATGAGCCAAGCAATACCAATGAGTTTGATAACTTCTCTGATAAGGAATTTCAGAAAGAATTGTTAAGAATGCATAAGGAACTCAAAGAAACAATGGAATGCAAAATCAATAAAATACAAGAGGACATGAGAGAGAAGAAACGAGAAAAATGCAGACCAAAATACAAATGGAAATGACAGATATTAAAAATGAGGTAAATGAAGTGAAAAACACACGGAAGGGCTCCATAGCAGAATAATAGCTAGGGAAGAAAGAATTAGTGATCTCGAAGACAAGTTCCAAAGATTCTCTACACAACACCAGAAGATGGAAAAAAGACTCACAATTAATGAACAGACAACAACAACAAGAGATAATAGGGATGAAGCCAGAAGCAATAACATATGGATATTGGGGTCCCAGAAGGGCAAGAAGAAAACCCTGATGAAGAAGGAACTGTCAAAGCCATCATTGCTGAGAAGTTCCTGGAACTAAAGAACGCTTGCCTCCAGATCCAGGAGGTCCATAGGATAACAGTAAAAAGAAACCCCAATAAGAATATTCCAAGACACAACTTAATTAGAATGACAAAAACTACAGATAGAAATAGAATACTGAAAGCAGCAAGATCAAAGAAGGAAATCACTTACAAAGGAACATCCCTAAGAATTTACAGCAGACTTTCTGATGAAACAATACAAGCCAGAAAACAATTTTTGGATATTGTGAAAGGGCTCAATGAACTGCAGGCCTCACAAGAATTCTTTAACTGGCCAGACTCACATTCAGATATGAAGGAAAGTTACACAACTTCATGGATAAGGAACAACTCAGGAAATTCATGGACTCAAATCATTTCACTTGATTAATTGAATCCCGTTCTTCTTCGATTTGCTCGGAGCTGGCAAGCAGTAACATTTCCATTTTCTATCACGTGCCAATGTAGCCCAATGGCATCTGGTTGATTCAGGAATATGAAGAGCCTCAAACCCGTCCCTTCAGGGTTTTAACAAAGAAGTCTGACCATCTTGTAGGTGGGCGGCCACGTGATCTTTTGACATCCCGTGGGATCCAGTCGGTAATGGCTCTAGTCCAGCGATCAACTCCAAATTGCATTACATGTCCAGCCCATCCTGATTTTCGATGCCTTGGCAAACAAGACAGTGTCCCTGATTCTGGAATAGTGATAGAGGTTGGAGGTCCGGATTCCTTCTCTCACTTGGGTGAGGTGTGATATTCCAAGCATAGCTCTTTTGATTCCTCTCTGGGAGACCCAAATAGTGCTAAAAGAACAAAGAACCTCCGGCTCTGGGCACATCTCTTTGACTCCACCATTCTCCCTGCATTAACATATGCCTCAGAGACCTGGGCCCAAAGAAAGCAGGATGAGAATGCTATTTGGGTCTCCCAGAGAGGAATAGAAAGAGCTATGCTTGGAATATCACGCTCACCAAGTGAGAGAAAGAATCCGGAGTTCTGACCTCCATCGCTATTCGCTATTCCAGAATCAGGGACGCTGTCCCGCTTGCCAAGGCATCGAAAGATCAGATGGGCTGGACATGTAATGTGATTTGGAGACAACCACTGGACTAGAGACATTACCGACTGGATCCCACGGGCTGTCAAAAGATCATGTGGCGCCCCACCTACAAGATGGTCAGACTTCCTTGTCAAGACCCTGAAGGAACGGTTTGAGGCTCTCATATTCCTGAATCAACCAGATGCCATTGGGCTACACTGGCACTTGATAGGGTCGAATGGAAATGTTACTGGCACCTGCTCAAGCAAATAGATGAATAACAGGATTCAAGTGATCAAGTGATCCTGTTTTCATAGGGCCGAGGTCTCTGAGGCGTATGTTAATGCAGGGAGAACAGTGGAGTCAAAAGAGATGTGCCCAGAGCCAGAGGTTCTTTGTCCTTTTAGCTAATTCTTCGATGCCTTTGAAGGCATTCCATGCCGCTCTCTTCCTCGAATCAGGAGTTCGATGTATTATTAGGAACACTGGATCACTGGAACGTTTGAAAACTCACGAGTCAGGCGCAAACACCAAAACTCACCATGGACTCAAAACCAACTTTAAAAAGGACTGAAGGGTCTAATGTAAAAATACGACAAAACCAAAAAGTACAAGTGTAAACAGAAAGATGGCACAAAATCCGATGACAATAATCTCTCTCAATGTCAATGGTCTAAATGCACCAATTAAGAGACACAGAGTGACAAAATGGATTTTAAAAAAATGATCCCAACATTCTGCTGTCTACAAGAAACACACCTGAATAATCAGAGCAAACACAGACTCAAAGTCAAAGGTTAGAAGACCATTCTCCCACGCAAACAACTCCTCCAAAAATGCCAGTGTGGATATATGAGTATCGGATAATATAGAATTCAGGGTGAAAAGGTTAGAAGGGTCAATGAAAGCCATTAGGGGTATGTATACCAGGAATAAATTACACTACTAAACATATATGCACCCAAAGAGGGTGCGGCGAAATACCTAAAAAACTACTAAGAGACCTCATAGAAGACATTAACAGTAGCACAATAATAGTTGGAGACTTCAACACTGCTCGATCAACTATGGATAGATCAACAAGACTGAAACTCACCCAAGGAAAATTGGCCCTGAAGGAAGAAATGAGAAGAGAGCTAGTGGATATATACAGGGCTTTTCATGCCAAAAAAGCTGAATACACATTTTTATCCAGTGCACATAGAACATTCTCCAAGATAGACCACATGCTGAGCCACAAAGCATACCTCAATAAAATAAAGAAAGATAGGAATTGTGTCAACTATCTTTTCAGATCATGATGCACTGAAAATGGAAGTTAAACGTATGCAGAAACAGGGAGTGACCAAACACCTGGAAACTGAACAGCTCACTGCTGAACAACCAATGGGTCATAGAAGAAATCAAACAGGAAATCCAAAGATTCCTGGAAACAAATGAAAATGAGGACACCAACTAAAAGAACTTGTGGGAAATGGCAAAAGCTGTGTTAAGAGGAAAGTTTATAGCTCTGCAAGCATTCATTGGGAAAAAAAAGGGCCCACATAAATAACCTGACTACACAGCTGAAGACATTAGGAAAAAGACCAACAAAAGGAGCCCAGCCCAGGCAGAAAAAAAGGAAATAAGAAAACTTAGAGAGGAAATCAAAGAGTTGGAAACCAAAACAACAATCCAAAAGATTAATGAAACAAAGAGCTGGTTCTTTGAAAAAATAAACAAGATTGACAAACCATTGGCAAGACTTGTTAGGCAGGGAAAGAGAGAACCCAAATAAACAGAATCAGAAATAAAAAATGGTGACATCACAACAGAAACCACAGAAATCCAAAAGATCATCAGAAATTACTTTGAGAGCCTGTATGCCATGAAACACGAGAATCTAGAAGAAATTGATAAATTCCTCAAGTCCTATAACCTCCCACGGCTGAAACAAGAAGACCTGCAATACCAGAAACAGCCTATCAACACCGAGGGAAATTAAAATAGTAATTAAAAATCTGCCCAAACACAAAAGCCCAGGTCCAGACGGATTAACTAGTGAACTCTACCAAACCTTTAAGGAGGACCTACTCCCATTCCTTTTCAAGCTCTTCCAGGAAATAGAAGAAACAGACACACTCCCAAACAGCTTCTACGAGGTACATATCACCCTGTTTTCCAAAGCAGGGAGAAAGAACACAAAGAAAGAAAACTACAGACCATCTCCCGAACACGGATGATAAGATCTTCAACAAAATATGAGCAAACAGACTCCAAAGACTCATCAAGAAGATTATACATCATGATCAAATAGGATTCATCCGGGAATGCAAGGATGGTTAAATATTCACAAGTCAATCAACATAATACATCATATCAATAAGAGAAAAAATAAAAACCATAAGATCCTATTAATAGCGCATTATTGACAAGACAAAGCATTTGACAAGATCCAGCACCAGTTCATGATTAAAACCCTCCAGAAAATGGGAATTGAAGGACTTTCCTCAAGATGGTTACAGGTATTTACCAAAAGCCCACAGCGAACATCATTCTCAATGGGGAAAAATTGAAAGCCTTCCCCCTGAAATCAGGGACAAGATAAGGTTGCCCACTCCCACCTCTATTATTCAATATAGTACTGGAAGTACTCACCATAGCAATCAGAGAAGAAAAGGACATCAAGGGCATCCAGATAGGCAAGGAAGAAGTCAAGATCATTATTTGCAGATAACATGATATTATACCTAGACAACCCTAAACTCTCTACCAAAAAACTCCTAGAAACAATAGACTCATAGTAGAGTGGCTGGATACAAAATCAACACCCAAAAGTCGGTGGCTTTTCCTATGTACAAATAATGAAAGAGAAGAAAGGGATATCAAGGAAACGATTCCATTCACAATTGTGCCACAGAAAATCAAATACCTAGGAATCAACTTAAACAAGTGTGTAAAGGACCTGTACAAAGAAAATTATTAGACACTGCTCCAAGAGTTAAAAAGGACACGGGAAATGGAAACACATTCCTTGCTCATGGATGGGGACAATCAACATTTTCAAAATGGTAATACTCCCTAGAGCTCTGTACAGATTCAATGCAGTCCCTATAAGGATACCCATGACATTATTCAAAGAAATTGACCAAACACTCCTGAAATTTGTATGGTACAATTAACCCCCTGAGATAGCTAAAATAATCCTCAGGAAAAAAAGATGGGAGGCATCACCTTTCCCAACTTCAAAGTGTACTGCAAGGCAGTAGTAATTAAAACAGTGTGGTATTGGAATAAAAACAGACCTTGGAACCTATGGAATAGAATTGAGTATTCTGACACCCAACCTCAAACACATGATCATTTAATATTTGATAAAGGTGCAAAGAGTCTAAAAATGGAATAAGGAAAGCCGCTTCAACAAGTGTTGTTTGGAAAACTGGGCAGTGACATGTAATAAAATGAATTTGAACTTCTGTCTAACACCATGCACAAAAATCAGACCAAAATGGATTAAAGATCTCAATATCTGACTTGAATACCTAAAAGTACATTGAAAAAATATAGGAAAAGCCCTCCATGACATTGAAGCTAAAGGCATCTTCAAAGGTGAAACATCACTAACAAAGCAACTAGAAGATAAACATATGAGACTACATGAAACTAAAAAGCTTCTGCTCCTCAAAAGAAACAGTGACTAAGATACAAACACATTCCACAGAATGGGAAAGAATATTCATCCAATACCCATCTGATATTGGGTTAATATCCAGGATATATCAGGAATAATTAGAATTTTACAAGAAGAAAACAACCAACCCCATCAAAAATGTGGAGAAGAATTGAACAGAATCTTCAACAAGGAAGAAATTTGAATGGCCAAAAAAAATATGAAAAAATTCTCATCATCACTTCTCATCAGAGAGATGAGAATTAAAATATCAACGAGATATCATTTTACACCACAGAGACTGGCACATATCCAACAAAGCAACAACAAGTGCTGGTGTGGATGTGGGGTAAAAGGGGACACGCATCCATTGTTGGTGGGAATGCCGGCTGGTGCAGCCTTTCTGGAAAACAATATGGACATTCCTCCAAAGACTAGAAATTGAACTCCCATTTGACTCAGCCATACCACTCCTGGGAATATACTCTGGGAAGCCAAAAATAAGCAGTGGAAGCACCATCCCTACTTTTATGTTCATAGCAGCAGAATTTTTTATTCACAGTAGCCAGAATCTGGAAACAACCAGAGTGCCTGAGAATCGATGACTGGTAAAGAAGCTTTTGCACATCTACACAATTAATTACTATGCAACTGTTTGGAAAAAATAAAGTTATGAAATTTGCCTATAAATGGATGGAGATGGAGAAGATCATGTTGAGTGAAATTAGCGAGAAGGAGAGGGACAGATATAGGATGACTGCACTTATTTTCATGACATAAATATATATGTACATATTATGATACCAATATCCAAAGTCAAGTAAAACATGTATCAGGAGGTCTTGCCAAAGGTGGAAATCTTCACAAACGTGTGGGAGTCAGAGTCTAGGTAAGACAGAAAATGGAACAGTGTGCTAACAATTGTTGGAAGTACTAATACCAACCTACAACTGAGCATTAAATACAGGCAAAAAGGTACACATGATAACCCTTTTAATGTATCTTCTGTAATCCACAATCTGGAAGGGAAGGACAAGAGAAGAGATAGACAAAAAGCGAAAGAAATAAAGAACCTGCCATGGAGGCAGGCTGGGGAAGGGGGGAGGGAACCGGGGACGTTGTGGTGGGAGATGGGCACTGGTGGAGGGATGGGTGCTGGAACACTGTATGACCAAAACCCAAATATGAACATATTTGTAATTGTATATCTCATGGTAGTATAATAAAATAGCTAAAAACAAAGACGAGTCTCCCTAAACCAGAAAGAGAAACACATAGTTTACTTTGTCTCATCAAATAGTCTGCACAGAAAAAGATATCTCTTAAGGTCTGGGCTTTTACCTGTGTTCGGCCATGACTTTGGTCTATTAGTACTGTAAATAAATAAATAATCAGACAAATGCTCTTATTGAGCTAGTTTGGTATTATAATATAAACAGAGAAAATATCTTCCAACTAGAAGCATTATTGAAACATTAAGATATAGGATTCTGAGACCCCGGATAGCACACCACATAAGGCTTTGCACTCTGCCAGTCATTAGATTTGATTCCTGAACACAAGTAGAGTAGTCAGGCACAGCCGGGTGTGGTTCAAAACTATAAAGAAATCTACGATTCTGAAAATGAGCTGCTATATAAGCAATCTTGAATATTTCATAGAAGTTCATCTGTAAAGAACATTTCTTTATGATATTATGAGAACTTTGCTACTACAGAATGTCACATAGAAAAACTGCTACTGTCTTAGATCTGATGTGCATGATTTCTATTCACAAACGTTTTCATATACTCGGGTCTTTACTACACATCAGGTATAATAAGGCATTCCATTTTTTTCAGGACATTTTTAAAGCAAACTTTAAATTTTCTGTGTGTAATTGGAGTTTTCCTTTTCACATTTTGATCACTTGAATCCTGTTATTCATCGATTTGCTCGAGCAGGCGCCAGTAACATTTCCTGTCACATTTTAACGTTTTTAATTCCTTTTTTAATTTTTGTAGGTCTTTTCCACTCGTGGTAATGCTATAGGATCATAAATTTAGTAATCCTCCTGTTGTACAGAGTTAGAACCCTATTGTACATACTTAGGACCCCAGAAACATTTTCTTTTATACTATTTATTTACAAAAGTTTTCCATAGTAGTTGCATTATTTTTAGGTTATTTTGTTGGCTTTATCCTTTCTGAAGTTAATATTCTTTCGTTTTTTGGTTCTGTGTGGGTTTCTATGAGGGCTACTGTCAGTCATACTCAGTCCAGCAGTGTTGACATGATTACATGCAAGGCCCAGAAAGATGGAGCTTCTCCAGTTCAGTGGAGTCTAGTCACTAGGTCCACACTTGATTGTTCAGACTGTCTGGGCCACCTGGGGATAGCTGTCCTGAACAGAACTGAACTCACATGCCCCACACATGCCAATTCTTTAAGCAATTTCTCAGGCTTTAGTATATACTATTTTTTATTTTTCTTCAATGAATTGTCTTTTAATATAGATACTGAGATCATTTAATGGCTAAAAATAGTTTTAATTTCAACAAATAGGATTGTTTAACATTCTTGCCATACCTTCTTTTTTTGCTCTTTTATTTCTAGCACTTGGGCATAGAGTGACATATGAGCAGGATTCTTTGAAAAAGATGAAGAAATGCCAAGCATGGCTCACCCAGATACAGAGATCAACTCCTTAACGGGTATCTTTCGCGAGACTTTTCAACCAATTTATATTTTTAATAGTATTATTCTATAAATTCCACTTTACAGTCTTTTAAACTATATAACAATGGGTATAAGCATCTTTGTAAAATAAATGTTTCTGTAGAATCATCTCAAATTATTTCATACAATCCTGTTATATAAGCATTTTAGTTCAACTAGTCTCCCTAAGTGCCAAACATTTAAGTTGGCACTTGGCATTGAATATTTTATAATGGATATGATGAATTACCATTTTCAAAAGAGGAAATTAAAATTTGAGTACTGAAATCAAAACAGAAAATTTCTTTGAAGTGGTAGAAATTGATGGAATGAGTGAATTAATCACTTAATGGCACACAAAGCCCTAGTATGTAGTGATGATAGAGGAAAGACAGAAAAAATGATCATTTAGCACATAATATGTCAAATATTGCACTAGATAATTTAAATATCATAATTTCAAGTATCAAAATATAGGTAGCAAGCATTAAGTAATGTGGCAATGTGGCAATGAAATAGCATATTAGCTTACAAGATGTTTATTATTATTTGTATCCTATGATAAGAAAAAAGACCAACATATTATGTACCTTGTTTGAGGTTTTAAAAACTATTAAGTGATAGTATTTGAGACTACCTAATTTCAAAGTCTGCATTACTTCAACTGCACTGAGAGAATGTAAGCCAAAAGCTTTTGATACTACACTGCAAATGACTATTATTCTAGCATATTGTTATATCTAACATGCAGTGAGAATTTAATTTGGTCTAAGAATCTTGTAATTAAAAGCATTTATATTTTAATTTCAATTATGAAATGAGGTAACCAAGACACAGAAAAGTAGAGAGGCTATCTAAAGTAATCATACAAAGAGACTGGGTTGAGAAGGCACGGTGTAAGTCATGCCCTTAGTCCCATGTTATCTTAAAATAAAGGACAAGAGCTAGGGTAGCAACGTTGACCAAAGTGAAAGCTGCTCTTTTGTTCCTGTCCTTCCTCCTGAACCATATTGTCTCAATGTTTAGCAGTCCATAAAATATTAGTATAATATATGGCTCACTTGACTGAAATAATAAGACAACAATCAAAAGATTTATACACTTGAATCCTAAACCCAATTACAATCCATTATCATATATTTGTGACATTCTAGAAGACCATATCAATTTAACCATGAACCCAATAATTATATTTTGTTCATATCTAGCTGTCTGAAATAGTTTGGCTGATTAGTCATTCAATGCGCATTTATTAGCATTTCATATCATAAAGAACTATGAGTGTAGACATTATGGTGCCTACTCTAGGAGGCCGTTATACTCATTTGTAAAGATAAAACAATAATATGCATTACAAAATTCAAAGGAAACAAACAAGAAAATAGAAAACATGATTATTTTTCTTTTTTTGGGGGGTCACACCTGGCGTTGCTCAGGGGTTTTTCCTGGCTCTGCACTCAGGAATTACTCCTTGGTGGTGCTCGGGGACCATATGGGATGCGGGGATCGAACCTAGGCCCAGCGCAGACCAACCACGTGCAAGGCCAATGCCCTACCCACTGGACTATTGCTCTGGCCCCCATGATTTTTTTCTTAATGGTTCATGTAACCTTATAAAACTGGGTATGCATTAGCGCCTGTGGTCTATTGTGAATATAGAAGTTGTAGTCTGAAGTACAAGAAAGTGATATGGTAAACAGACACTTTAGATGTAGTTTGTCCTTTGCTCTTACTGATCTTGACCTTTCAGCATTTGAAAATTAGAAATAGTGAAATCTGTCATTCTCTCTTGGATGTAGTTTAAGAATCAATTGTAGCATGTCTGTCCAAATACACACATATAAAAAAGTATTTTCAGACTAGGAAAAGAAGAAAATAAACATCCTGGTGAAAACAAAGATTATAATAATATCTTATTGAGTCTCACTATGTTGATTTGATATATATGACAATTATAACATAAAGGAAGTAGGAAAGAGATATGAAAGATAAATTGCTGGGATATTTCTACATTTGTGGAATAGTATAACCTGACATCCATTGGTATTTTAAGCATTGTGTACTGTAGACTGAAAAAGTCATTTAAAATGTAATACAAGGACAAAGCAACAATCTATTAATAAGAATAGAAGATAAATTTTAATTGTAAAGTAAATAGAAAAGAGAAGACAATATCCAGAAACAGATGGAGGGAAGTGTTTGAGTATACGCCCCTAATTTCCCTGGGCCTTAGCTTACCCAAACCTTCTATACCTAACATCAATCTGCATTTTGCCTAAAGCTCCACACATCACATTGGTAGATTTGGGGTAACTTTATCACGATCACGATCACGATCTTCCCGTTAATCATCTATTTGCTAGAGCGGGCACCAGTAATATCTCAATATGTCCTGTCACATGCTGTAGAGCCAAGGGCATCGGCTTGGTACAGGAACATAAAGAGCCTCAAACCATTATATTAGGTCATGAGAATGATCTAATATAATTGTTACTGGCATTTGGCATATCAAATACAACACGAGCAGCTTGCCAGGCTTCGCCGCAGGGAGGTATACTCTATAAACACCTCCAAACTAAAGCCTTTATTGATGGGCCAAAAAGCCGGGCTGTGATGGGCTGGTCGGCTGGGTGGAGTTCTGATGAGAGGGAAGTCCAATGTGGAAAATGGCGGCGCCCATGGAGTGGGTGGGGGGGTCGTCTGGCTTGTTGTGAGGTTCTGCCGGGGTGGTGGGCCAAGGCTGGAACCCACCATGCCTCCCGGACTGCCTCATGAACGGCTGGGCACTGGGAGCAAGGAACCGCTCTGCCCCATGTCTGGGAGTCTCTGGGCCAGCATACCTGGGCGGATTGAGGAAGAAACTGCTCCAGGGTGGGTGTCGATGATCCGGGCTGTGATGGGCTGGTCGGCTGGGTGGAGTTCTGATGAGAGGGAAGTCCAATGTGGAGAATGGCGGCGCCCATGGAGTGGAGTGGGGGTCGTCTGGCTTGTTGTGAGGTTCTGCCGGGGTGGTGGGCCAAGGCTGGAACCCACCATGCCTCGGACTGCCTCATGAACGGCTGGGCACTGGGAGAGCAAGGAACCGCTCTGCCCCATGTCTGGGAGTCTCTGGGCCAGCATACCTGGGCCGGATTGAGGGAAGAAACTGCTCCAGGGTGGGTGTCGATGATCCGGGCTGTGATGGGCTGGTCGGCTGAGTGGAGTTCTGATGAGAGGGAAGTCCAATGTGGAGAATGGCGGCGCCCATGGAGTGTGGGTGGGTCGTCTGGCTTTGTTGTGAGGTTCTGCCGGGGTGGTGGGCCAAGGCTGGAACCCACCATGCCTCCGACCTGCCT
>JAJIBD010028456.1:0-19389 GCA_021461705.1 Cryptotis parvus
GGTGGTATAATAAAATACTTAAAAAAATAAAAAAAATAAAAAGCAAAAAAAATGATCCCAACATTCTGCTGTCTACAAGACACACACCTGAATAATCCAGAGCAAACACAGACTCAAAGTCAAAGGTTAGAAGACCATTCTCCACGCAAACAACTCCTCCAAAAACGCCGGTGTGGCCATATGAGTATCAGATAATATAGAATTCAGGGTGAAAAAAGGTTAGAAGGGTCAATGAAAGCCATTAGAGGGTTTGTATACCAGGAAGAAATTACACTACTAAACATATATGCACCCAACGAGGGGCAGCCAAAATACCTAAAAAACTGCTAAGAGACCTCAAAGAAGACATTAACAGTAGCACAATAATAGTTGGAGACTTCCAGCACTGCTCGATCAACTATGGATAGATCAACAAGACTGAAACTCACCAAGGAAAATTGGCCCTGAAGGAAGAAATGAGAAGAGAGCTAGTGGATATATACAGGGCTTTTCATGCCAAAAAGCTGAATACACATTTTTCTCTAGTGCACATGGAGACATTCTCCAAGATAGACCACATGCTGAGCCACAAAGCATACCTCAATAAAATAAAAAAGATAGAAATTGTGTCAGCTATCTTTTCAGACCATGATGCACTGAAAATGGAAGTTAACCGTACACAGAAACAGGGAGTCAAACCAAACACCTGGAAACTGAACAGCTCACTGCTGAACAACAAATGGGTCATAGAAGAAATCAAACAGAAATCCAAAGATTTCTGGAAACAAATGAAAATGAAGACACCAACTATAAGAACTTGTGGGACACGGCAAAAGCTGTGTTAAGAGGGAAGTTTATAGCTCTGCAAGCATTCATCCGGAAACAAGAAAGGGCCCACATAAATAACCTGACTACACAGCTGAAGACATTAGAAAAAGACCAACAAAAGGAGCCTAGCCCAGGCAGAAAAAAGGAAATAATAAAACTTAGAGAGGAAATCAATGAGTTGGAAACCAAAAAAACAATCCAAAAGATTAATGAAACCAAGAGCTGGTTCTTTGAAAAAAATAAACAAGATTGACAAACCATTGGCAAGACTTGTAAGGACAGGGAAGAGAGAACCCAAATAAACAGAATCAGAAATAAAAATGGTGACATCACAACAGAAACCACAGAAATCCAAAAGATCATCAGAGATTACTTTGAGAGCCTGTATGCCATGAAACATGAGAATCTAGAAGAAATGGATAAATTCCTGAAGTCCTATAACCTCCACGGCTGAAACAAGAAGACCTCCAATACCTGAATAAGCCTATCACCATCGAGGAAATTGAAACAGTAATTAAAAGTCTGCCCAAACACAAAAGCCCAGGTCCAGACGGATTCACTAGTGAACTCTACCAAACCTTTAGGAGGGACCTACTGCCAGTCCTTTTCAAGCTCTTCCAGGAAATAGAAGAAACAGACACACTCCCAAACAGCTTCTACGAGGCACATATCACCCTGATACCCAAAGCAGGGAGAAGACAACACAAAGAAAGAAAACTACAGACCAATATCCCTGATGAACACGGATGCTAAGATCTTCAACAAAATACTAGCAAACAGAATCCAAAGACTCATCAAGAAGATTATACATCATGACCAAGTAGGATTCATCCCGGGAATGCAAGGATGGTTCAACATTCGCAAGTCAATCAACATAATACATCATATCAATAAGAGAAAAAATAAAAACCATATGATCCTATCAATAGAGCGCAGAGAAAGCATTTGACAAGATCCAGCACCAGTTCATGATTAAAACCCTCCAGAAAATGGGAATTGAAGGGACTTTCCTCAAGATAGTTACAGCCATCTACCAAAAGCCCACAGCGAGCATCATTCTAAATGGGGGAAAAATTGAAAGCCTTCCCCCCTGAGATCCAGGGACAAGACAAGGTTGCCCACTCTCACCTCTTTTATTCAATATAGTACTGGAAGTACTTGCCATAGCAATCAGAGAAGAAAAAGGACATCAAGGGCATCCAGATAGGCAAGGAAGAAGTCAAGCTATCATTATTCGCAGATGACATGATATTATACCTAGAGCAACCCTAAACTCTCTACCAAAAAACTCCTAGAAACAATAGACACATATAGTAGAGTGGCAGGATACAAAATCCAACACCCCAAAAGTCGGTGGCTTTCCTATATACAAATAACGAAAGAGAAGAAAGGGATATTAAGGAAACAATTCCATTCACAATTGTGCCACAGAAAATCAAATACCTAGGAATCAACTTAACCAAGTGTGTAAAGGACCTGTACAAAGAAAACTACAAGACACTGCTCCAAGAGATAAAAGGAGGACACAAGGAAATGGAAACACATTCCCTGCTCATGGATGGGGAGAATCAACATTGTCAAAATGGTAATACTCCCTAGAGCTCTGTACAGATTCAATGCAGTCCCTATAAGGATACCCATGACATTCTTCAAAGAAATTGACCAAACACTCCTGAAATTTGTATGGAACAATAAACCCCCAAGGATAGCTAAAGCAATCCTCGGGAAAAAGAAGATGGGAGGCATCACCTTTCCCAACTTCAAACTGTACTACAAGGCAGTAGTAATTAAAACAGCATGGTATTGGAATAAAAACAGACCTGTGGACCTATGGAATAGAATTGAGTATCCTGACACCCAACCTCAAACACATGATCATTTAATCTTTGATAAAGGTGCAAAGAGTCCAAAATGGAGTAAGGAAAGCCTCTTCAACAAGTGGTGTTGGGAAAACTGGGCAGCGACATGTAAAAAAATGAATTTGGACCTGTGTCTAACACCATGCACAAAAAATCAGATCAAAATGGATTAAAGATCTCAATATCAGACTTGAATCCATAAAAGTACATTGAAGAAAATATAGGAAAAACCCTCCACGACATTGAAGCTAAAGGCATCTTCAAGGTGAAACATCACTAACAAAGCAACTAGAAGAAAGATAAACATATGGGACTACATGAAACTAAAAAGCTTCTGCACCTCAAAAGAAACAGTGACTAAGATACAAAAGGCAGTCCACAGAATGGGAAAGAATATTCACCCAATACCCATCTGATAAGGGGTTAATATCCAGGATATATCAGGCACTGGTAGAACTTTACAAGAAGAAAACAAACAACCCCATCAAAAAATGGGGAGAAGAAATGAACAGAAACTTCAGCAAGGAAGAAATTCGAATGGCCAAAAAAATATGAAAAAATGCTCATCATCACTAATCATCAGAGAGATGCAAATCAAAACAACAATGAGATATCACTTTACACCACAGAGACTGGCACATATCCAAAGAGCAAGCAACAACAAGTGCTGGCGTGGATGTGGGGAAAAGGGGACACTCATCCATTGTTGGTGGGAATGCCGGCTGGTACAGCCTTTCTGGAAAACAATATGGACATTCCTCCAAAGACTAGAAATTGAACTCCCATTTGACCCAGCCATACCACTCCTGGGAATCTACTCTGGGAAGCCAAAAATACGCAGCGGAAACACCATCCCTACTTTTATGTTCATAGCAGCATTATTCACAATAGCCAGAATCTGGAAACAACCAGAGTGCCCGAGAATCGATGACTGGATAAAGAAGCTTTTGTACATCTACACAATGGAATACTATGCAGCTGTTAGGAAAAATGAAGTTATAAAATTTGCCTATAAATGGATGGACATGGAGAAGATTATGTTGAGTGAAATTAGCCAGAAGGAGAGAGACAGATACAGAATGACTGCATTTATTTGCATGACATAAATATATATGTACATATTATGATACCAATATCCAAGGTCAAGTGAAACATGTATCAGGAGGTCTTGCCCAAGGTGGAAATTATCACAAGCGTGTGGGAGTCAGAGGCTAGAGTAAGACAGAAAATGGAACAGTGTGCTAACAATTGTCGGAAGTACTAATACCAACCTAGAACTGAGCATTAAATACAGGCAAAAAGATACACATGACAACCCTTTAATGTATGTTCTGTAATCCACAGTCTGGAAGGGGAAGGAAAGAGAGAGAGAGAGAAAAGGAAAGAAATAAAGAACCTGCCATGGAGGCGGGCTGGGGAGGGGGGAGGGAACCGGGGACGTTGGTGGTGGGGAGATGGGCACTGGTGGAGGGGATGGGTGCTGGAACACTGTATGACCAAAACCCAAATATGAACTCTTTGTAATTGTATATCTCACGGTGGTATAATAAAATAGCTAAAAAAAAGACGAGTCTCCTAAACCAGAAAGAGAAACACATAGTTTACTTTGTCTCATCAAATAGTCTGCACAGAAAGAAATATCTCTTAAGGTCTGGGCTTTACCTGTGTTCGGCCATGACTTTGGTCTATTAGTACTGTAAATAAATAAATAATCAGACAAATGCTCTTATTGAGCTAGTTTGGTATTATAATATAAACAGAGAAAATATCTTCCAACTAGAAGCAGTATTGAAACATTAAGATATAGGATTCTAAGACCCGGATAGCACACCACATGGGCTTTACACTCTACCAGTCATTAGATTTGATTCCTGAACACAAGTAGAGTAGTCAGGCACAGCCGGTGTGGTTCAAAACTATAAAAGAAATCTGGATTCTGAAAATGAGCTGCTATATAAGCAATCTTGAATATTTCATAGAAGTTCATCTGTAAAGAACATTTCTTTATGATATTATGAGAACTTTGCTACTACAGAATGTCACATAAAAAACTCTGCTACTGTCTTAGATCTGATGTGCAATTTCTATTCACAAGCGTTTTCATATACTCGGGTCTTTACTACACATCAGGTATAATAAGGCATTCCATTTTTTTCAGGTATTTTTTAAAGCAAACTTTAAATTTTCTGTGTGTAATTGGAGTTTTCCTTGTCACATTTTGATCACTTGAATCCGTTATTCATCGATTTGCTCGAGCGGGTGCCAGTAACATTTCCTGTCACATTTAACGTTTTTAATTCCTTTTTAATTTTTGTAGGTCTTTTCCACTCCGTAGTAATGCTATAGGATCATAAATTTAGGAATCCTCCTGTTGTGCAGAGTTAGAACCCTATTGTACATACTTAGGACCCCAGAAACATTTTCTTTTATGCTATTTATTTACAAAAGTTTTCCATAGTAGCTGCATTATTTTTAGGTTATTTTGTTGGCTTTCTCCTTTCTGAAGTTAATATTCTTTTCGTTTTTTGGTTCTGTGTGGGTTTCTATGAGGCTATTGTCAGTCATACTCAGTCCAGCAGTGTTGACATGATTACATGCAAGGCCGGAAGGCGGAGCTTCTCCAGTTCAGTGGAGTCTAGTCTACTAGGTCCACACTTGATTGTTCAGACTGTCTGGGCCACCTGGGGATAACTGTCCTGAACAGAACTGAACTCACATGCCCCACACATGACAATTCTTTTAAGCAATTTCTCAGGCTTTTTAGTATATACTATTTTTTATTTTTCTTCAATGAATTGTCTTTTTAATATAGATACTGAGATCATTTAATGGCTAAAAATAGTTTTTAATTTCAACAAATAGGATTGTTTAACATTCTTGCCAGACCTTCTTTTTTTGCTCTTTTATTTCTAGCACTTGGGCATAGAGTGACATATAGCAGGATTCTTTGAAAAAAGATGAAGAAATGCCAAGCATGGCTCCACCCCAGATACAGAGATCAACTCCTTAGCAGGTATCTTTCGCAGACTTTTCAACCAATTTATATTTTAATAGTATTATTCTATAAATTCCATTTTACAGTCTTTTTAAACTATATAACAATGGGTATGAGCATCTTTGTAAAATAAATGTTTCTGTAGAATCATCTCAAATTATTTCATACAATCCTGTTATATAAGCATTTTAGTTCAACTAGTCTCCTAAATTACCAAACATTTAAGTTGGTACTTGGCATTGAATATTTTATAATGGATATGATGAATTACCATTTTCAAAGAGGAAATTAAAATTTGAGTCTGAAATCAAAACATAAAATTTCTTTGAAGTGGTAGAAATTGATGGAATGAGTGAATTAATCACTTAATGGCACACAAAGCCCTAGTATGTAGTGATGATAGAGGAAAGACAGAAAAAATTATCATTTAGCTCATAATATGTCAAATATTGCACTAGATAATTTAAATATTATAATTTCAAGTATCAAAATGTAGGTAGCAAGCATTAAATAATGTGGCAATGTGGCAATGAAATAGCATATTAGCTTACAAGATGTTTATTATTATTTGTATCCTATGATAAGAAAAAAAGACCAACATATTATGTACCTTGTTTGAGGTTTTAAAAACTATTTAGTGATAGTATTTGGGACTATCTAATTTCAAAGTCTGCATTACTTCAACTGCACTGAGAGAATGTAAGCCAAAAGCTTTTGATACTACACTGCAAATGACTATTATTCCTAGCATATTGTTATATCTAACATGCAGTGAGAATTTATTTGGTCTAAGAATCTTGTAATTAAAAGCATTTATATTTAATTTCAATTATGAAATGAGGTAACCAAGACACAGAAAAGTAGAGGCTATCTAAAGTAATCATACAAAGAGACTGGGTTGAGAAGGCACGGTGTAAGTCATGCCCTTAGTCCCATGTTATCTTAAAATAAAGGACAAGAGCTAGGGTAGCAACGTTGACCAAAGTGAGCTGCTCTTTTGTTCCTGTCCTTCCTCCTGAACCATATTGTCTCAATGTTTAGCAGTCCATAAAATATTAGTATAATATATGGCTCACTTGACTGAAATAATAAGACAACAATCAAACGATTTATACACTTGAATCCTAAACCCAATTACAATCCATTATCCATATATTTGTGACATTCTAGAAGACCATATCAATTTAACCATGAACCCAATAATTATATTTTGTTCATATCTAGCTGTCTGAAATAGTTTGGCTGATTAGTCATTCAATGCGCATTTATTAGCATTTCATATCATAAAGAACTATGAGTGTAGACATTATGGTGCCTACTCTAGGAGGCCGTTATACTCATTTGTAAAGATAAAACAATAATATGCATTACAAAACTCAAAGGAAACAAACAAGAAAATAGAAAACATGATTATTTTTCTTTTTTTTTTTTTTGAAGTCACACCTGGCGTTGCTCAGGGGTTTTCCTGGCTCTGCACTCAGGAATTACTCCTTGGTGGTGCTCGGGGGGACCATATGGGATGCCCGGGATCGAACCTAGGCCAGCGCAGACCAACCACGTGCAAGGCCAATGCCCCTACCCACTGGACTATTGCTCTGGCCCCCATGATTTTTCTTACTGGTTCATGTAACCTTATAAAACTGGGTATGCATTAGCGCCTGTGGTCTATTGTGAATATAGAAGTTGTAGTCTGAAGTACAAGAAAGTGATATGGTAAACAGCCACTTTAGATGTAGTTTGTCCTTTGCTCTTACTGATCTTGACCTTTCAGCATTTGAAAATTAGAAATAGTGAAATCTGTCATTCTCTCTTGGATGTAGTTTAAGAATCAATTGTAGCATGTCTGTCCAAATACACACATATAAGAAGTATTTTCAGACTAGGAAAAGAAGAAAATAAACATCCTGGTGAAAACAAAGATTATAATAATATCTTGTTGAGTCTCACTATGTTGATTTGATATATATGACAATTATAACATAAAGGAAGTAGGAAGAGATATGAAAGATAAATTGCTGGGATATTTCTACATTTGTGGAATAGTATAACCTGACATCCATTGGTATTTTAAGCATTGTGTACTGTAGACTAAAAAAGTCATTTAAAATGTTATACAAGTACAAAGCAACAATCCTATTAATAAGAATAGAAGACAAATTTTAATTGTAAAGTAAATAGAAAGAAGACAATATCCAGAAACAGATGGAGGGAAGTGTTTGAGTATACGCCTAATTTGCCCTGGGCCTTAGCACCCAAACCTTCTATACCTAACATCCATCTGCATTTTGCCTAAAGCTCATACACATCACATTGGTAGATTTGGGGTAACTTTATATGGCAGAATATTCTTGTCATGGGTCTATGCTAGCTTCAGTTCATTTCTATTATTACCCTATGAGTCCCCTCAGAGTCATGCATGTAGTTTTACCAGAATGACCCTGGTAAACTTTGGATCCCACCATAATGTAATCAGCCCTGCTAGATCAAAGAGCCATGATAGCCTGCCTCTGGGCAAGTTAACATGACTCAGTAAAATTAAAAGCAAAACAAGCAATAATGTTCTAGAAACAGATTGGACCTTGTGGAGGTTTAGAAGTAGATGGAAATATATATTCATGATATATAATATTATGCTATTCTACATAAAATTAGCCCTCCTGGCATCTCTGCTAATGCAGGGAAGTCCACAGTGGAATGGGTTTGCCAGGGGAGTAAGTTCCCAGCCCCTTGTCTGCACTTTAGTACAAAGAGTGACAAAATCCCACATGAGCACATGGTCTGGGTCTGGCGTCCATCTTGGCTGAGAATACTGACTTGAGCATGTGGTGTAAGTCCAGCTAGGAATTGGAAGTTTGGGGTTTTCCTGACCTTAGATTGTATTACCAGAACTTATTTAAAGTAAAGCTTTTTTGGAACTTTGCGGGATTCATGAATTTCATTCATCCCTTGGCTGCTGGTGCCGGTCATTGAGGTAGAAGGGAATTTATACCCTCTTTCTGATAATGCTGGGATACTTAACTGTCCCTGGACAGGGAGGCCATAAAAACACAGTACCACCAGTGAGGTGACTGCCTCACATACAACAGACCTGGGTTCATTCACTGGCACTACATATATTCCCAAATTTTGCAGGAGTGATCTCTAAGGGCAGAGCTAGGCTGAGGCCTTAGCTTACTGCCAAATGTGCTCCATACTAAAGAAACAATAAGAAAAGCAGGGAGGGCTAAATGCAAATAATAAAATAGGCTATCTAAATAATAGCCATAAGGACAATTAGTGTAAGTGTCAATCAATGGAGTGTTCCTGGGCCATAGGATTTATGGTGATAGGGAGGAGACACTCAGGAGCCAGAAACCTGCAGGAGGTGCTATCTCAGTGAGGTGAGATAAGCAAAGAATGCAACAGTTTGTTAACTTAGCTTTCCTAAATTGTCCCAGAAGAGGAGGTCTTGTTCATAAGACTCCATCTAGGGCTAATTAGAGCCAACAATGGAATGTGCAGAGAAATGACCTAGGATAGCCTTGTCTGTGTAACTGAAGCTTGATTAACAGTCTCACTAGGGTTTTCTACATACTAACACTATTGTGAGACAGTCTGCCAGAAGACCCCATGTATCTGTTAACAGGCAGTATACATCAGACCTTCTTTCGGATATCCTTAGATCTACTTACTGCTACAGAGATAGACATGGAGAGAGAGAGAGAGAGAGAGAGAGAGAGAGAGAGAGAGAGAGAGAAGAGGAAAAGTGCCTGCTCTAGAGCCAGGCTGACAGATGGGGAGGAATTTGGAGATATTAGTGGTGGTAAATGTTCACTCGTGGAGGGATGGGTGCCAGAACCCTGTATGACTGAAACCGAATCATGAACATCTTTGTAATTATATATTTCAAGGTGGTATAATAATAATAAAAAATATAACTGGCTCCTATCTCAAATTTTCTAGTATCACTGTATCACTGTCTTCCCATTCATCATCAATTTGCTCAAGCAGGCACCATTAAAATCTCCATATGTCCTGTCTCATGCTATCAGAGCCCAAGGGCATCTGTTTTGCTCCAGGAACATAAATAGCCTCAAACCATTCCAACAGGTCATGGGAATGAGGTCTATAATTACTGGTATTTGGTATATCAAATACGCCATGGGTAGCATACCAGGCTCTGCCGTGGGGGTGGCGTACTCTTGTAGTCACCTCAAAAATTTTCTAGTATATATGTAAAATATGATTGTCTATGAAATAATGAATAAATATAAATTATACACTTTTATTGTTTGTGTTTCTGTTTGTTTTTTTTTGTTTGGACTATACCAAGTGTTGCTCAGTGTTTACTTCTAGCTCTGGCCTCAGGGATCAAGGATAATTCAAGCTCCACATCATGTTTAAACATTTTGTGGTGCTGGGGATCAAACCCACAAAGGTAATGGAAAAAAGTGCATAGTAAAGGCACTCTAAGAACATTTAAAAGTTTAGGAATATTAAACATTTTGATTATTATATTTAAAAGTATATAAATCATACATATAATTGTACACTTTAAAATGGGTAATATGTAATTTATTAAAATCTCAATAAAATTCATTTTCAGTGTACAAAGGGAATTAAAATTATTTCTTCCATTATTAAATATTCACTCAGCACTATTTATTGCATTGCCTTCTAGAAATCTGCAGAACTTAGCAGCACATACAAATTTGCAACTCTAAAATATTTCAAGTGATAAACTACACTTTTCTCTGGAGGCCATTGTTAGTCAAAATATTTCTAAACTCAGTTTTTGAAAATTTTCATATCTCACTTTGTCTATCAGCACTCCAGACAATTTTAAACACAAAATATCTCAGTTTTTTTATTTCTACAGTAAAAATTACTTAGGACTTGTAAGCACCTTATCCTGTATGAATGGAAGTAACCAGCACGGCAATAAATACCAACAAAGGTATTTGATTTTGTACTTTGAAATTACCAATTTCAGTTTGTATGCTTAAAATAGCCAATATTGCCCCCTTATAAATATTTAAATTACTAAGAGCTATTTTCCCTTAATTAACAATTTTCCTATTTGTTTTCATATGCATATATGTATATATGAAAAGTTAATGCTCCTAATTTTCCTTCCATTACAGACAACTTTGAAAAATTGATGCTGAAAGTAGGTGACTTTTCTTAAAAAATATGAAGAGTATCTGAAGATAACTCAGCTCCTTGTATTAGAAATTCATCTTAATTGACAGATATCTGTATTTGTGGCAGCATTTATTTTGAACTAAAACTGCAGAGATGGCATAGATTATTTGTTTATAAATTGATCTTGCCTACAAAATGATCACTTTCTGTAAGATAATTTTAGTCGATTGGTTAGTTATTTACTTGGTAGAAAGGATAAAAGTCATTTCTGTTTTTTTATTTTTACTCTAGTAATAAACAGAAAGTTCTGCACTTAATGCTTATTTACTCTTTGGCAACTCTCCTAAGTACTGAAAAATAGTTGCATTTAAAGTGCCAAAGATTTCCTGGCAGTAGAAGTCAAATACTTCAGTAACATTTTATATAACTTGGTTTTTAGAGAAATTATGCATCGTTAGGCATAGCTCATGATTTAGAGTTGAAAGTAACTCCAGAGATAACTCTATCCAGCTTCCTGGTCAGGTGACTCAACATCAGCCCAGGTGGCCAGTTTACTCCCCTAATCCCTAAAATGACTCATTTATTTTGGTCCTCTCTCTTTGTCCAGTTTTGCAATTTCTTTAGTGTTCCATTTAATAATTTATTGCAGGTAGAGAGGAATACAGTGGAGTAATTAATTTTAGTTTGTGCTGTTTGAACTCCAAGAAGAAGGTTTATTTTGAGTCAACTATTTCCAATCTCCATGGTCTATACAGTGCAATATTATAAATGGAGTTGATATATTTTCCTTTCTCAATCTTACTCAATAGTCTCTGAATTTCATTTTTATTTCTATAATATTGGTCTACAAGAGTGTAAATATTTATATTTTAAAGTCACAATGTTTCTACACTATGTTCATTCATTCCTGAAGTGCAAATATCCCTCGACCATAGTTAATTGGATACTTTTGAGACTCCTATCCAATCCTGGGAACCTAAATTTGTTGTGAGAGTTTAAAGGTGTTGTTTTGTTGTTTGTTTTGTTTTGTTTTGTTTCTGGGTAGGGGCATTGTTGTTGCTGATTCTTGAACTTACACTCAACTATGCTCAAGATTTACTATTAGGTCTACCTTCAGGGTCACTTCTGGTGAAACTTGGGGTAACCATAAGTGGTGCTGAGGACTGAAACTACATCCATTGCATGAAAGGTATACACCTACCTGCTGTATATCCTATCTGTCTAGTCCAGAGTTATTTTTATTAGTTATAGCCTATTTCCTTGCCTTATCACACATCACAAATGAATGAGATTGTCTAGAATTTGTCTTTCAATATTTTACTTAGCATACTATCACTTATGACCCGCCCACAAACTTCTCTGGGGTTGTTGGCTGTTATCAGAGACACTGACACATGGGGCAGAGATGCTACCAGCTCTTCCCATGCTCAGCTGATCATGAGGCATCCAGGAGGGAGGACAGAATCTGGTCCTGGCCCACCACCCCAATAGAGCCTCAGAAGAAGCCAGAAAAACTCCTGCACCACAATGACAGCATTTTCAACATCCAGGCTCCACAGCTTGTCAGAGCTCCACCCAGGAAAGAAGCCAATCTCAATGCCAGCTCATCAGAGAAGCCTATTTCAAGCCAAGGTGTATGGATCTCAGGGTTTCCATGGAGATGGGCTGGGGTCCCTCTCCACCGCGTCTATCCCTTCCGGGAGGCCAGGTAGACCTGCCCGCGAACTGCTCCTGGGCAGTTGGCTGTGATCAGAGACACAGCCAACTTCCAGTATCATTGATATATAACTGCTACTGGCTCTTCCTGTGGCACACAGCTGTGTTTGGCTGCGGTACATCAAATTATTAGAAACCAACCATGTTCCAGAAATTCAGATGGTCAATGCAAGAACAGAAATAGACCAGATTAGCCCATAAACCTAAACCCCAACCTAAACCCTAAACCCCAACCTAAACCCTAAACCCCAGCCTGGACCGTTTAGTGAACCGCACTGTCCTCTTCCAGTACTCAATGGGCCTGAAGACCTGTCCTGTTACAAATTACTCTATCCACTGAGGAGGGAGAAAAGAAAGGAGGCGAGAATGCTTCTAACCTGACAGCAGACTTGGTCCCCTGGGATAAATCCAGAGCCACAGGATAGCCTGGCAAACTACCCATGGTATATTCGATATGCCAAAACAGTAACAATAATGGAACCCGTTTCCAGCGAATGGAACGTTACTGGCACCTGCTCAAGCAAATCAATGAACAACAGGAAGACAAGTGATACAAGACAAGTGATGCTATCATTTAACTCTATCTGTTTTGTAACAAAAGGCAAGATTTTATTCTTTGTTATAGCTGAGTAGTATCTCATTATGCAATTCTACTCAGACTTCTCTTTTTAAATGAATTAATTTTAATTAAATCACCTTGATATACACAATTACAAATTTAATGGTTTTATTCCACTTCTGTGTCCACTCAAGGTTTGTTTCCAAATCTTGACTCCAGAAACATACAGTAAGTATAGGCCTGCATACACTGTTTTAAGTTATGGTCTTTTGTAGTCTTTGCATATGTGACTAGATGCAGAATTGCTGGGTCATGCTCTAGATCTCCTTCTCAGAAGAGTTATACATAATGCTTTCTGTAGAGGCCAATCCAGTCCACAGCCAGACTATCAAGTTATGCATACTGCTTTCTGTAAAAGGCCAATCCAGTCCACAGACAGCCAATAGTGATTGGAGCTCCTTCTACTTGACTTCCTGGTCTTCTGATACAGGCCATTCCTACAAGCATGATGATTAGTCATTTTGATTAGCATTTTCTGGTAACCAGTGATGATGAACATTTTTTTCATATCCCTATTCAAAATCTGTTCACAATCTTCTTTGGAGAACTGTCTGTTCAGTAGTTCTCCACATTTGTTTAGGTAGGGTTACTTATGTGTTATTTTGTGTTGATTGTTGCATTTCTGTAAGCATTTTTTAAGTATTAGGCCTTTGTCAGGTATACTCTTATTCAGTAGGACTTCTTTGTTTTTGTGATTTTTTTCCTTCACAAAAACATAAGTTTTATTTGGATTTAATCATATTTATTTATTTTTGTTTGTTTTCCCTGACAATGGAGCTTAATTACTGAAAACTTCAGTTAGGTCAATATGTGGAGTGTTTCCTATATGGTGTCTTTGGTATATTTTGTCATTCAGGTCTGACATCTAAGTATTTAATTTTAAATTAACTTCTGTTAGTGCTGTGAAATAAAGGTCCAAATTTCATTATTTTTCAAATAATTATGTGATTTTCCCAACATTTGCTGATTTCTCTTATGCATTTTATATTCCTGACAATAATTAACTATATAGATGAGATGAGGGGATATTTTTGGGCTCCAAATTTTGTTCCATTGATCTGTATGTGTGCTTTAATTTTTTATCCCCTAACAATACTATACTATTTTAATGAGTATAAATTTATAGAATAGCTTAAGATCAGGAAATTGGATGTTTACCATCTTCATTTTCTCAGAATGGCTATTTGGAGACATTTTGTAGTTCCATTCAACTTTTTTTTTTTTTTTTTGCTTTTTGGGTCACACCTACGATGCTCAGGAATTACTCCTGGCGGTGCTCGGGGACCATATGGGATCCCAGGGATCGAGACCCAGGCTGGCACAGGCAGGCCACGTACAAGGCAAAAGCCCTACCCGCTGGGCTATCGCTCCGGCCCCCATTCAACTTTTATAAATATATTCTCCATGTCCTTGAGGAATGCCATTGGAATTTTATTAGAGACTGTGTAGAATCAATATAATGCTTTGGATAGAACACTCATCTTAACAATGACAATTCTTCCAATGCATTTATGTGGAATATTTTGTCTATTTCTTTGTGCCTTTTATTTCTTCAAATGGTGTCTTAGAGTTTTCAAAGTATAAGCCTTTCACCTCCTGTAAGTTGATTCTTCCAAAAGCCAGATATACATTTTTCTAAAATTTCAAAGTTATATACCCCAAATAAATAAACACATATATTTGTCTAAAGACATAAAGAAATGT
The DNA here is from genome assembly GCA_021461705.1 of Cryptotis parvus. NCBI lineage: Eukaryota > Metazoa > Chordata > Mammalia > Eulipotyphla > Soricidae > Cryptotis > Cryptotis parvus. The sequence continues at coordinate 14,825 of JAJIBD010028456.1, forward strand.
TCATAACAGTTTTTAATAATAGTCCCAAAGAAGCACTTTTTTTTGCTTTTTGGGTGGCGCTGTTGACACCTGGTGATGCTCAGGGGGTTACTCCTGGCTCTGTACTCAGGAATTACTCCTGGCGATGCTCGGGAGGACCATATGGGATTCGAGGGGACGAACCTGGGCCGGCACAGGCTGGCTGCGTGCAAGGCAAGCGCCCTACCCGCTGGGCTATCGCTCCGGCCCCAAAGAAGCACTTCAATGGTCATAAAGTGAAGAAGAATGTCTGGGGGCCAGGCATGTGCCCACTGATAAAGTACAGCATTACAAGCAGAAGACCTACTTTCAGCCCCTGATAACAGATGCACAGCCACACAAACACAAACACAGATGAATAAATATGCTAAATAAAGCACTCATCAATAATAAGAATAAAAGTATTGATATGTCCTATAACACAGGTGAATATTAAAAAACAAGCTAAGTAAAAGAAATATCAAAAGATGAAAAAGTCAATGAGAAAACTAAATTTAAAATTGAGAGAGGAAGAAGTAGCAGTTGTAGAAATAACAGAGTGGCTAAGATGACACTGAGAAGAGAATCGGTGATAGATGGGAGGACTGGCTACCAATAAAAATCCAGGCTTCCACTGCATCTAGAAGGTGAAATAAATAGAGTCAGATCCTGATGGAAGGATAATTTTTAATGATTTATTCTACTAATATTTATACAGGTTCTAATGCTGTTAAATATTAGGCTAGAATATTAACTGAAAGAATGGAGAAAGGGAAAAGTTTCATGGTGCACAGTATAAAGTTGTCATTGTGGATAATTAGAAAAATGTGCTGAATCTCAAAAGATTTGGGGAATCATAAATTTAAATTGTAGTTGTCAATACAAATGTATAAAAATCATCAATAATGATTAACTGCTTGTAATGTGAATTACAGAAAGAAAAGTATCAGCTTTTAAACGTTTTTGTAGCATTTTTTACCTTTTACAATGGAGTTAGAATAACTGTGTAGGTGACATTTGTGATGATAGCTTTGTGTCATGACAGTAAGGAAGAAATGAAGATAACAAACACATAGAAATAGCTAAAGTTATAGACTTCTCAGTTAGGAAAAAATTAGTATGAAAGCATTTAGAAAAATGAGAAAAGTATTCTATTAGACTGCACAGAGAGTAGCACAAATTATATTTGAGTTCCTAGGCATTACAGGTGGTAATTCAGAATCAAAGTGGTGACTAATGTAAAGAAATAAAAATGTTCTAGTGTGAAATACCACTATATCTGGTCAATCATGAACATAGAAACTGGTAGTAAAAACTGAAGCATCAACAATAATAGAAGGGAGTAAATTGAAAAAATCTCAGGCCCAGAAAGCACAGGAAGTAAGGCATTTGCCTTGCGTGGGGCCAACACTGGTTACACAGCCTACTCAGGGTTCAATCCTTGCGTCTTATATGGTCCCTTGAGCACTGCCAGAGTATTTTCCTCAGTGCAGAGCCAAGGTAACTCCTGAGTATCACGCTGTGTCCCAAAAGCCCTTCCCCCAAAATTTTTAAGATTAAAAGAAAAGAATGATTTGGGGGTTGGTAGGAGGTAGCAAGGAAAAGAGGCAAGTAATAAACTCTGAGAGACACTTGGAGCAATTAGTCTAAAGGTGCACCTTTTAGAAGTGAGGAAAGAAAGAAATGTCTGGAAATGACCATCAGACAGCAGGAGGAGCTTGTTTTCCTCTCAGAAGAATTTCCCAGAAACTTTCTAGTGATCAAAACTGGTTTCCAGAAAAAAGGAAGATTTTGGAAAGGTACAGAATAAACCATTAGAGGCTTTAAATTATTATTAGATGTGATGCGAATGTTGTGGAGTCATACATTGGAACTGAATGAATAAAGGCACAGTATAATACTATTTGCTCTTAGTTGGCATTAGGATAACAGTTCACATTGTCTCAGTAGGGTTTTCTGGAAGTTATAAACATGATGTACTACTCTTCAACCCTAAGTTGGCAATGGCATGCTGAGACAACTGGAGAGATCCTATCTACTGACTATGTGAGAACCAAATCTATTTTAAATCCTCCAAGATTATTTTTTGCATTAAAAACATCTCCTGATCAGATTTGACAGTCTGCTCCATCACAATACTGAATAAAACCATTGCTTCATTAAAATATGATGTGTTATGAACTTAGGTTTTATTATAGGATTTTCCTAAGCATGTGATTAAAGTTTTGGATTTTTATTAAAAATACAGTTTGAGATCTTCACATAAAAATAAAGCATGTTCTTAGATATTAATGTTCTCTATTGCTACTCTTCTTTTCTCATATGTGCTATTGTCTCATCTTTTGAGAGTTTGCCTGATAGTTTCTAAGAAATTATAAAATTCATTTATTTTATTACCATACATTTTATCTAGGGACCTAGAAATAGCCTAAGTAGTAGATTAGATGCTTAACATGTTCAAGGCTTTGATTCTGATTCCCTGGCACTAAATGGTTCCTTGAACACACCGTGAGACAGCTCTAGTAGCCCCTAGGCACACTGTGTGGCTTTATGAGCTTCCCCTCACTGACTGAGGCAGGACTGAGAGTGGCCCAAGAAGAGGAAGGGGAGAAGGAGCAGGAAAATATTAATATGGGAGTATAAATTATAATTTTTATAAAAATTAAAGTGTAAAGCAGATGAGAAGAAGTCATCAATACAATAAGTATATATGAATATATGTATATATGTGTGTAGTGTGTGTGCTTGTGTGTGTGCTTGTATTGTGTCTCATGACCTCATTGGAAACATTTTACTACTAGTTATGGCTTTTGGTTTATCTAAACAACTTGACTTGAAATGATCAAATTTACAGAGAGAACAAACCTGGAGTGAAGAAAATATATGTTAATGAAAAACAAAAAAGAGATCACTAAGACTAACAACCTAAAAAATATTTTACTATCAGAGTTAGACAACAATATTTATAATTTAAATCTAAATTTGGACCAAGCAGCTAGATCAAACTAGAAACCTACGAAATGCTATTGATCACGGTAAGTAACTTATCTACAGACATTTTATGGTTGCGCAGCTGAATATTGTAAAATAAATAATTGATTAAATTTATTTTTAAGTTTTTATTATAGCACTGTGAGATATACAATTTCATGTTTCAATTTCAGTTATACAGTGTTACAGCACCCATCCTTCAACCAGTACCCATTTTCCAAGCATAATGGCCTGATTCTCTCTCCCCACTCCCCAGCCTTCCTATATGGCAGCCATTTTGGAGTGCTCTTTCTCTCTCTCTCTCTCTCTCTTTCTCTCCTTCTCTCTCTTCCTTCTCTTACACTTTGTGTGATGCGTGGTGAATAGTGTTGTTTATTATTTTTATACATTTTGTTTACTTACTCTTTGTTGCAGTAAAATATAATTTTAGGAGTTCAACATTGCCCTCAATGAATGAGTGTTTCACATACTACCAAAGTTTTAAGTGGCCCTCATCCTATTACATTTTCTCTTCCACCAATTATCTCTTTCCCTTAATACAATTTTGCTAAATATGCAGGGATGAGTATTGCTGTATCATGTATAAAAAATACCATTTTATTTTTAAGGATTTAATTTTGCTCTCCACAATGGCTGAAGTGATTTTTTATTTCCCACCAACAGTGTATCAAAATTCCTTTTAAAAAATAAAAAAGATTTCAAACTGATGGACAAACTGTTTGTAGGATAAGAAACTATGTCTCTGGTGACAAAGGAAATTCTACTAAAGTTAGTTATCTTTTTTGTTTTTGTCTTATGCGTCATTGAACCTGTTTATTCCTGCTTATTTGAGCATCTACTTTAAAATTTGTTTACTTAATAATTTTTGGTCTGGCCACATTATGCTGTGCTCAGGACTTCGTCTGACTCTGACTCAGGGATCACTGCTGGTGTGCTTGTGATCAAATACACATTGGTTATCTGTAACTCGAGCACCTTATTTGTACCACTATCTCTAGCACTTATAAACGTTTTAATTTTTAAAGACCGCGATTTACAAGCTATGGTCTCACCTCAAATGGTGTCCACCTCCACCATTGTCAACCTTCCACCACCAAGCTTAGGGGACTTACAGCCCTCAGTTTGAATCCTTGCAGGCACGTTTTTAAGTTTGGTTGTTATAATTTGGATCTCTCCTGGTGCCAGTCTTGTCAATGAATGGAGCAGGCTCTTTCAATCACTTTCTCTTCTAGTTATTATTTTGCACAGCGGAGCGTAGCAGACTTTGTGTAACTTTTCTAGTCAGTAGTATGTAAGATCATCTAGATCTGTTTCACAAAATAGACTAAATAACATTTATCAGATTGGTTGGAATCATTGGGTTCTGAGAATGTTTGTTTGGTTGTGAGAGTTGGGATCAACCACAGATTTTAACTCTAAAATGACAAGATACATTATTTTCAAGAGATCAAGGTAGCAAAAATGAAATTAGATTTGGGTTTCTGCAGCCATTACATTAAGGAGAACTTACCTTCATGATGTTATTAATTCCTTGGGTGTCTGAGCATTCTTTGAGGATCCACAAAGAAAATTTTTTT
>JAJIBD010028457.1:0-5000 GCA_021461705.1 Cryptotis parvus
CACACACGGACTCAGGGGTTCCCAGCACTTTATACCTTAGACTCGGGGTTCCCAGCACACAGACCTTCGGGGGTTCCCAGCACACCACGGACTGGGGTTCCCAACACACGAGACTCGGGGTTCCCAGCACACACACGGACTCGGGGTTCAGCACCACGGACTCGGGTTTAGCACACAGGACTCGGGGTTCCCAGCACCCTACGGACTCGGTTCCCAGCACCCTGGTTCCGGGGTTCCCAGCACACACGGACTCGGGGTTCCAGCACACTGATCTGGGGTTACCAGCACACCACGGACTGCTCAGGGGTTCCCACACACATGGACTTCAGGGTTCCCAGCACACGGACTGGGGTTTCCCACACACACACGGTCTGCAGGTTCCCCAGAACCACGAGGCCACTGAGAAGCTGAGAGATGGCCCCTCCCAGGAGCATCCTAGGAGAAAGTGGCCTCACATCACAGGTCACCTGCCTCAGTTTCTCCTAGAGGCCCGCCTCCCCTCCGAGGCCCCTCCTCCTCTGCTCCCCAGGCCACTTCTGGGCGGTGCTGTCCCAACTGCCCAGCTCCCAGGGCCGGGCCCAGTGGCTTCACCTGACACCCTGCTCAGCTGGTCCTGACCCCCGACCCCACGCTTGGTGGGCTGCTGCTGGCTTACCACTACGCCTCCGCGTCCCAGCTGCCCGTCAACCTCATCAGCCGCTGTATTTGCCCGTCACAGGCAAAGGGCCACCTGTGTTCGGGTGCTGGAACTCGAGGATCAAGCGCCCAGCTGTAGGGAGCCAATGTTAAGGTCTACCAAGGGCTAACTATGTAAACCCTGCGGTCTTGGCAAACAAAGTCACTGACCGCATATCTGTCCTGGTCATCTGGACAGTGTAACTTCACCCCGCTGAGTTCAGGACGATCCTCAGGGACCCAAAGCACATATGACAGGGACCAGGACAGACGCTTCTCTGGGCGTCTCTGTCTCTGCGCTGACCCCTTTGAAATGTTTGAAATGCGTTTTCTTTACAGCTTGTGGCTATCTGGATTTAACACTTGGGCTGTGAGGCATACGGAAGGGCCTTAGCAGGCCTGCAATCCTAGTTGCCTCTCTCCTCAAGGTGGCGCGTTCCCATAGGACCTGCGTGTCTCAGTGGAGCATCGGCCCAGCCAGCTGGAATAACCCTGTACATTGTTGCGTTACATGGAGTCTTTACCTTCGGATGAGACAGACGGATGAGGCCCCGCGTGGTAGTGCTTTAGCAAGGGCGGAGTTAGTCCCACACTGCCCAAGGCGTAGGGCACCGGGCTCCCTTGCCAGTCTCAGGCTCCTCCCTGCCTCAGCCCAGACTGCATCCAGAGAGAAGGGATTCAATGAGGTGAAAAAATCAGAGCGGCTCTGCTAAGGTGGCCCAGGCGCGTTTCTGCCAGTCACCAGGGGCTGAGGCCCGCTACAAGGAGGCGGCTGATGGCCTTTCTGACATGGCAGCGCACTGGAAGCTCTTGGAACCATGAGGACTTACAGGGAAAGGGAGCTGCGTGTGCAGCTCTGGGGCTTCAGGTGAGAGTTCAAGGCTCCCCCTCCCACTGTTGTTGTTCCTAGAGGAGGCCCAGGCAGGAGAAAATAAAGTCTCGCATCGCTATTTATATTACAACCCTGCTGCAAAATGGAAATCCAGATAATGAACAGGCCAAAAATAAAGCTGGCCTCATGAATATGGCTTAAATCCACCTGGCTCCCCTGCTAATTTCATTCTTTCTCAAGTAGTTGTTTCTGCATAATAGGCGTTCCTCCTCAAGGAGGGCGGGTGCTAAATGAAAGCGAGACTGAGGATTTGAACCCCGGTTACAAGAAAACAGACTCTCAGTAAACAATGCCATCCATTCCAGGGCTGTGGTCTCCGGTGGAATAATCTCCACCTGACACAGTAACCGACTCAGCTCTCTCTGCACTGGGAGGCTACAAAGATACTAGAAGTAGTTCACCAGAAAGGGCACCGATCTAATGAGTGGTGGGGGAGCCCAGGAGTTAAAGTTATCAGATCAAACTATACTGTTTTATGAGATAAATAAAAGCCATGGCGAGGTTGGGCTACACGTCTGAAAGAAGGACTGAAACACTGAGAAGGCGCTCAAGCGTTAGGCGTCGGGAGCTCTGGCGCGTGTGTGCTTTGGTGCCTTCTCAAGCGTCTGACCACCTTACCTGTGCTCAGGTCCCAGAAAGCCCAGAAGGACCAGCCAGGACTGACCTAAGATCAACCCGCCCCTGGAGCCCGCGGCATGTAAGTGATACTCCCCTCCGTCCACCCCCTCAAAGCTGAACCGGCCTCACCCACGCACTGGGACAGGCCGGGAACCAGGAGCTCTGTGGCTCTGTCTTGGACATGGACGTCCGTAGGTTGCTGTCCTGGCCCGGCCAATCAGGTCTCTCCCCCTGCCTGGCCCCCTGTGTTTGCAGTCAAAGAATACAGGGATTATGAGAGCCACCCTAGCAGGGGACCCCTTCACCTCACCCCATTTCTACTCACTCAAGCGGCTTGCATGACCATGCAGAAAATGCTCGGGCGGGCTGAGGCACCCAGGCTGGGCCTCTTCGAAAGCCTCTGACGGCGACCACCAAGCTCTCCGTCACTGCATCTTCAGGTTGATTCCGCCACAGCGAGTGGAACAAACTGGTCATGGCCAGAGTGAGGGCGAGCCCATTGGAGCTCTGCCGGGGCAAGCTGACCTCGAGTGTGGAGAGCTCGAGATGAGCCGGAACATCGTCTGCCTCTTCCCTGTCCTGTGCTGCTCAAGCATCCCAGAGCAGTGAAGAAATAGCGCTGTAGGTAAATGGGCTAGCCCAGCCGTGAAGGGCAGTGACTTAGGCCACCTTCCAGAGGCAAATCTCGGAACAGGGATGGGCGCGACTAGGCCGGACCAGTCTATTTGCCCACACAGCCTGACTCTCTGGCTTTCTCCCCCCAGCAAATGGAGTGCGCTGCAAAGGCGCTAAGAACAAAGCAAAGGCTCCGCACACGTGAAATTCAACAGGTAGAAAGCAGGTGAGTCTGGGGAGAGAAGATGGTGGCGGAGGTGATTTAGCAAATTAAAACAGGAAACTCACCTCCCAGTGTAGAGGTTGGGAGGCGCTCCTTGGAAGGCTTGTGAGTCCTCCTGCTCCCTGGGGACCCAAGATGTGATCCTCCCAAGATGGTCCTCCCCAAGATGGAGTCTCCCAGGATGGAGTCACTGGGGATATGGTCACTCCCAAGATGGTCTTGCCCCAGGATGGTCCTCCCCAGGATGATCTTCCCAGGATGCTCCTCCCAAGATGGAGTCTCCCCAAGATGGTCACTCCCCAGGATGGTCTTCCCCAGGATGGTCCTCCCAAGGATGATCTTCCCCAGGATGCTCCTCCCCAGGATGAGTCACTCCCCAGGATGCTCCTCCCGGATGCTCCTCCCCCCCAGTCCTCCTCAGGATGGTCCTCCAGATGCACCTTTCAAGAGCCATGTTCTCAGTGTCTTTTCCATGTCAGGTTTGATCTGTGTACGCGTTACCATGCTGTCATGGTTTGTGAACATGAGTTGAAAAGAACATTTATCTGTTTGTCTCACAGCTTTATGGGCTGTGGCACCTAAACTCTCTCTTAAATGTTGTTGTAAGAAGAAGTTTTGGAAACTAAGGCTGCTATAAAAGAGGAAAAACCAAAAAATCAGTAGGCAGTTGGCAGGAATCACTAGGGAGTCTCAAGCTTCCTAAACTACCTATTTAGAAACCACAAATGTAAAGAAAAAGCGGAACAGGCAAAGCAAGTCCTGAGAGTAGGCTCTGAGGTTCTGAGGGGTCTGAGGGCTTGAGGACCTGAGGATCTGAGGGCCTGAGGGTCATGAGGATGAGGGTCTGAGGCCTGAGGTCTGAGGGGCCCTGAGGTCTGAGAGGAATCTGAGGTCTGAGGGTCTGAGGCTCTGAGGGTCTGAGGCTCTGAGGTGAGTCTGAGGTTGTTTAGAAGTCTGAGGATCTGAGGGCCTGAGGTCTAGTCTGAAGGGTCTGAAAGACTAAGGTCTGAGGGCCTAAAGAGACAACTTCAGACTATCCCAGTCCTGGAATGTCCAAATGAGCACTATCTATTACAGCCTGTACTTCCCACGCCAAATCCCGACCTTCAGCAACAGGCCAACAGGAGCTGCATTAAGGCTTTGTTGTTAGTTTTGCTCTTGTTGACAAAAAAAAAAAAGGAGAAAAATTCGTTATTAGTAGATCTCAGAAATGACTGAATAGAGACCAGAGAGCTAATGGGTCTGGCAGGGGCTCTCCCTGGCACCCTAGCGAAAACTTCTCGGTTTATGCCTGGCACCCATATGAGCCATAGGAGGAAGTCATGAGTTCAGAGCCAGAGATCAACCCCTGAGCACCACCAGCGTGGCCCAAAAACACAAAACCAGTCAATCTTATTGATTGACAAAGTCCTGGACTCCGTTTCAGGCCATGACCTAGATTTAGGAGGGCCGGGCTGCCTTTTTTCTGCTTATAAATGAAGGGAAGATTTCAGGACCTTCCAGCCACTCCGGGAGACGAAGGACGGAAGGTAAGATTCTGAAGTACGAATGAGAGACCTCCCTGGAGCAGATGGTCAGAGTGTTTGAAATTAAATCAGAGAGGGTTCTGGGGTTTTGCAAACATTAGCAGTTCAAATACTTGCTTTAATCTAGTGCAGATGCCTGAAATTTTAATGAGAACTAAGAGACTTTCTTGTGTATCTGTTTGTATTCCCACTTTCGTTTGCTTCTGGAAAGAGATGTTGTTATAATGTCTGGCTCAAAATGCTTATCATCTGAGAGCAATTTTGGTCAATAAAGCTTATTTTGGTAAGAATTGGCACTGCTTTGAAATGTGATGTTGGGGGCAGGAGTGATAGCACAGCCCAGGTAGGGCGCTTGCCGTGCATGCAGCCACCCTGGCTCAATCCACAGCACCCCAGAGGAGGTCCCAGGCCCTCAGGGTAATTTCTGGAGTGCAGAACCAGGAGTAAGCCC
>JAJIBD010028457.1:10000-25397 GCA_021461705.1 Cryptotis parvus
AGCTCACAATGCGGTTCTACCACAGGATCTCCCACCCATTCTACAAGGAGTGATCATTGATGTCAAAAAGAGAGGGTTCGACAGGGTGATATCATTTCACCAAAACTCTTGAGTGCTGCACCCTCGAGAACATCATACGACAATTAGAATGGGAAGGAATGGGAGTGAAGATAGATGGTAAGAAACGCTACCACCTCCAGCAAGCTGATGATATCATTCTAATAACACCAAACATCAGCCAAGGCACAAATGCTGGCTGACTTTGACCCGGAATGTAGGAAGATAGGTCTACAGCTGAATCTAAAGAAAACTATGTTTATGAAGGAATGAACTAGTTCCAGAGGCCCCACATTCACTCTCTCAATGGAACAGACATCTCTGAATGCAGCGATTATGTACCTAGGTCGAGAAATCAACATGATAGACAACCTAAAACCTGAGCTGCGCCCAGGGAGGAAGAGAGCGGCATGGAATGCCTTCAAGGCATCAGAAGAAGTAGCTAAAGGACAAAGAACCTCCGGCTCAGGCACATCTCTTTGAAGCTCCACCCGTTCTCCCCTGCGTTAACATATGCCTCAGAGACCTGGGCCCCTCTGTAGGATGAGAATGCTATTGGGTCTCCCAGAGAGAATTAGAAGAGCTATGCTTGGAATATCACGTCTACCTCAGAGTGAGAGAAGGAATTCGAGGAGTTCCGACCTCCATTGCTATTCCAGAATAAGGGATGCTGTCTCATTTGCCAAGGCATCGAAAATCCAGATGGAGCTGGACATGCAATGCGATTTGGAGACAACCGCTGGACTAGAGCCGTTGCGACTGGATACCATAGGATATCAAAAAATCACGTGGCTTGCCCCACACCCTGCAAGATGGTCAGACTTCCTTGTCAAGACCCTGGAAGGAGCGGTTTGAGGCTCTTCATATTCCTGAATCGAAAGTGCCATTGGGCTACATTGGCATGTGATGGGTACAATGGAAATGTTACTGAGGCAGCCCACTCGAGACAAATCGATGAAGATAGTAGGATTCAAGTGATCAAGTGATTAAGTGGAAGTGAACCTCGACAAGGTGATTTCTGTCAAGAAACCAATGAAGACTCGTAAGTATCACTGTCTTCCCGTCCATCATCGAATTTATCGAAAGGGCCCCAGTAACTTTCTAAGAAAACCATATGTCCTGTCTCATGCAAGTAGAGCCCGCAGGACATCTGCTTGCTCCAGGAACATAAAGAGCATAAATCCACTCTGGAATGAGGTCTATAATTGTTACTAGGTATTTGTATATCAAATGCAACACGGGTAGCTTGCCAGGCTCTCCGCAGGTAGCATATTTTGTAGGCATCTCTAAGTCCAGCATTTATTGAGCTGGACCGTGCGGCCGCTTGGGCTCTTGAGGAACCAGCTAGATAAGAAAGCTGGTCTGCTGGGTGGACTTCTGACGAGAGGGAAGTCCGGATGTGGAAAATGGAGCCCTCATGGAGTTGGGGGTCATCTGGCTTGTTGCAGTGGCTCTGCTGGGGTGGCGGGCCAGGGCTGGGAACCGCCATCCCTCCTGCATGCCGCTTGTGAGCAGCTGGGCACAGGGAGAGCAAGTAGCAGCTCTGCCCCATATGCAATACTGGATCAATATACCTAGGCCAGATTAAAAGACTGCAGCAGGTGGATCTCGATGGGCTGGACTGTGATAGGCTGATCTGCTGGGTGGACTTCTGACGAGAAGAAGATTCAGATGTAAGAGAAATGGACGCCCTCATGGAGTGGGGGGGTCGTCTGGCTGTTGCAAGGCTCTGCTGGTGGCGAGGCCAGAGCAGGAAGATAAGTAAGTAAATATTTATTGAACTAAATTTACTTTCTTAAACTAGGGTGGAGCCAAGAGCAATAGCACAGCCCAGGTAGGGCATTTGCCTTTACACCGCGGCTGACCCAACCCAGCATCCATATATGATCCCTGAGCACTTCAGGAGTAATTCCACGATGGAGAAGTCAGGAGTAACCTGAGCATCACCAAAGTGAGTCAAAAAAAAGCCAAATAAATAAATAGTAAATACATCAAACTAGAGGGTAAACTCTATAATGAGACCTACAAGGTTCTGAGAGAAAAAAAGATAATAAATAGAGATGTACCTGTTGAATGAAAAAGAAAAGAATTCTGTCTTAAAGTGGCTGATTGCTCATGAAGAGAATAGTCTCCGGGACAGGGCCAGAACAATAGCCCAGAGAGCAAGGACAGGCTGGTTCATCCTCAGCACACACTGGTCTCCAAGAGCCTCAGTGAGACTGATAGCGGACACAGGGCCAGGAGAAAGCCCTGAGCGATGGCAAGTATGGCCCAAAAGCAGCCAGGCAGGCGGGGCGGGCGGGGCGGGCAGGCAGGCAGGCGGAGGGGGCGGGGGGCGGGCGGTGGGCAGGCAGGCAGGCAGGCGGGTGGGGCGGGGCGGGCGGCAGGCAGGCAGGCGGGGGCGGCAGGCAGGCAGGCAGGTGGGCAGGCAGGCAGACTAACGTCACAGCACCAAACGTGAATATATAGAAGAAGATATGGAGAGTCAGGGCAATAGTTCAACCCAGGGAGGCGTTTTCCTTGCACACAGGTGACTCAGGTTCGATACCGGCATCCCATATTGTCCCTTGGCACCACGGGAGGTAATTTCTGCGTGCAGAGCCAGGAGTAACCCTGAGTATGATAGGTGTGTGACCCAAAAGGAAAGAAAAAGTAGAGGTTTGTGAGTAATGGATTTTAGAGAAATAAACTTTTATAGGTAGTCAAACCAATATAATCCAGTGAATTATTCTCAGGATCTTAAAGTTAGAGTTTAACCATCTGTAGATTATTTGAAGAAAAGCATTTTTCCAACCGCTAAAAGACCAGCACTGTGGGACTGGCAAATTTTTTGAGATTGTGGGTTAATTAACAGTTGCCAAGCAAAATGAAGATGCCCATGATGAAACAGTTCATCTGTTATTGTCGTAGTTGCTTACGGTCCTCAGGTCACCCTGTGATTGACTCTCAGGGGCGCTCACTTGGGATCGCGCGCGTCTTTCAGGGAGACCCGGTCCCGCTCTGGTCCCCAGACCTCACGACCTTAGCTCTCTCAGGTCAGCCAGAACACAGAACCAGTGTTTCACCGAGAACAGCTGGACCTGACCGGAAACAAAAAGCAGAACCAAGGGATACTAAGCACAGCGCGTAGGACCCGGAAACTCAACTGAAGAGAAAGCACTTTGGGCTCTTTACCTGCAGTTCTGAAATGTGCTTCTTGTTTCATGGCAATTGTTCATATGTTCATGCTTTTGAATGCCTCATGGATACAACTTCCCCATAAACAGAAATTCTAAGGAAAAAAAATGAAAGATATAATTGATCACAGTCACCTCAAAATGAAACTCCTTAGAAGAGCTCCTGTGGTGTGTCCCCCAGGATGCAAAAGCTAAAAAGAGAAATCACACACACACACACACACACATACACACACACACACACACACACACACACACACACACACACACGCTTGCTTCTCTGGCGGCTGAGCTTTCATGGAGGCCTCTCCCACGCAGGAGATGTTAACCCTCCTCCACAGCAGGTATTCTAAAACAGCAGAAAAGCCCAAATCTGGCAGTGTGGGGGTCCAGTCAATTCCTAAGCACTTTTTAGGGAACTTCACTCACAGAGTTGGGGGAAACGTCCTTGCCAATTTTGCTAACATCATGGATTTCTTGTGGGCATTCCAAAGTTTAGCCGTTTATAGAGCTGATGGGACCTTTAGTGTTCAGAGATGTCTGAGAAGGGAGGAACCGTGTGGGTGAGTCTCTCCGTGTATCTATTCACGTAGCATCACCCCTGAGGGAAGCTCACCAAGAGTGGCCAGCCACAGGGGACCCCTATGAGAACAAGCATATAGACTGTTGATGAGACCGAAGCTGAAACATGGTGAGTTCAAGTGGAGAAACAGGCACTTGGCAGCAGACAGCAGGGAGGGCGTTGTCTTGCTGGCCAACCTAGGCCAATCCCCCAGCATCCCATCTGGTTCCCCAAGCACTTCCAGGAGGTAATTCCTGAGTGCAGAGCCAGGGTAGCCCCTGAGGAAAAGGCATCGCCGGGTGTGACCCAAAAAGAAAAACCAAGAAGAAGAATTGCAGGAGATACGCCCAGAGAAATAGCCCAAGCCGTAGGGCGCTCGCAGTACTAGCGTGCAAGCTAAACCGGGCCCGATGCCTGGAAGCCCATGAGGTCCCCTCGGTACCTGCCGGGAGTGACCCCTGAGTGCAGAGACAGGGTAACCCCCACGCATACCACTAGGTGTAGGGCCAACACAAAAGAAACCAGGAGGCAGAGAACGGAACTAAATGACCGCTACCATCCAATGCCCTTTTTCTCAAGTGAACGTCCCTGTGTTACCGTGGTGGGTTAAAGCTCTTCCTTCGGACCTGCACAGCCTGGCCGGCTAGCCAGAGCAGAGCAAAAGCTTTAGCCTTCTCTTTTCCTCTTCTTGACCCCTGAGGATCGTTTAGCCGTCACGGCAGTGTGTCTGTGGACATAAATCCTGGAAGAAACCTTTCCTCTGTGTCAGACGTGCCCCGAATAGGGAGGAGAGAAGACAGAGTCCACCAGAAACCCCGAGGCTTCTCCAGGGCGCAGGAGAGCAATCATGACCAAATTAGAACTGAGCTCAATCCGCCAGCCCCAGTGCGAGCAAGGTAGAAGAGCACTCCCGGGGCAGCAAAAGTGGGAGGTCAGGAGCACTTGGGGCAGCGGGGGAAGAGGTCAGGTGGGAGCCCAGAGCAGCGGGGGCAGAGGTCAGGAAGGGAGCACTCAGGGCACAGTGGAGGCAGAGGTCAGGAAGTGGGAGCAACCTCGTGGCAGTGGGGGCAGTGGTCAGGAAGGGGAGCACTCGGGACAAAGGGGGCAGGAGGTCAGGAAGGGGGGACCTCGGGCAGGTGGGGGCAGTGGTCAGGAAGGGGGGCACTCAAAGCGGCAGGAGGAGAGGCCGCAGAAGGTGGGAGCACTCAGGGCACCGTGGGGGCAGAGGTCAGGAAGGGGTAATGGGGCAGTGGGGAAGACGGTCATGAAGGGAGCACTGGGACAGTGGGGCAGAGCACGGCTGAGATCAGAGGCCTGGAACTGAGTGCCCGAGCGTGTGGAGTGGTCGTCACGGAGGTCTGGGTCCTCTGGCGCTGCGCCAAAGTCCAGTCCTCCCGGAGTCGAGGAACCTGGCCTCAGCTCTACCAGCCGGCTTCCAGACGTCCACCCCCTGGCCAGGCACTAGCAGTCTCGCTCCAGAGCCCTTGGAAAAGCCCCTAAGGAGCTGAATTCTGGCCAGACTCTGGGTGGGAGAGGTTGGTTCCTGGTTGCACAGGGTCCTTCTACCCCCAGCGCCCCTCGGAAGACGGCCCATCCCAGGCCTGCCCACTCTTGGCGGAAAGACGGGCCCCACGGTCCCTGCTCCCCCACTGCTGGCCTGCTGCATCCCCAGGCCTAGGAGCCGGTGTGAGGGGGAGCTCACGTGGGGCTGGACCACGGCACTGCTCATGAGAGCACCGGCATGGGCCCCTGGGGACCCTGTCCACCCCCTCCTGTCCTCAGCAGCTGCTCCTAGCTACAAAAACTCAGATCCTGCTAATGAGGGGCCCAGCCTGCCGGAAGCTGCCCGTTTGCAGCACAAGGCACAAAAAGGATTGGACACTTGGTAATGCGGCTCAAGGGGGCGGCTGCAGCTCTAACAGCAGTTACTCCCTGGGGAGGAGGTCACCAGTCTGAGGCCTGCAGTGCTGGGGTTCTCCCCTGCGCCCCAGAGAATCCTTTGTAACGAGCACACTCAAGCTCGGTTACATCAGCACCCACAGGAAAGGGACATCCAGGCAGCGGGGTGGGACTACGATGGAGGGAGCTGGGAAGGGGTCCCGTCTGCAGGAGCTGGGGAGCCCTGCTGGGCCGACCGAGGGCAGGCTCTGCCCCCCTGCAGCAGCAGCACCAATGGCCCAGCCGGCCCAGTGGGTAGAACCCCTACAGCAGGTCAGAGTTGCGGGCTGTACAGGGCCCCCAGGAGGTGACCCTGGACGTGGCTGCTGGACTCGGGGGCTGCTCGCTTAAAAGTGGTTTCTAGATTAGTTCGTGTTCGACTCCAAGCAACGTTGACAGCCATGAGCCGTCTCCCCACGCACCTGGGGATGGAGCAACGGACCCGCTCCCCCTGCTGTGCCTGGGGAAACCCAGCCGACACACAGAGCCCGAGAGGGGGCGGAGAGCAGGACCTGAGCGTCACCAGCAGGTTTTCCGGCTTAGCGCCTTCCTCCAGGGGGCAGCTCGGAGTAGCTCAGTCCCCGCCCCACAGGGACACCCGCCTGAGGGAAGCGCTGCTAAGCACCGCACACGTGCCGGGGCTTTGCAGCACAAGCAGGCCGAGCTAGAGCCCGCTGCTCCTCATTCCTCAGCCAGAGCTGCCAACCGCACTGAGCCCGCCGACGGGAAACAGTCACAGAAACACCTGCTCGGACCCTAGCAGGACCCTGACTCCGACAAAGGCCACACACAGGAAACACAGTGAAGCCAGTGCAATGATATTTAAGAATCTAAGTACAATTCTTCTTTTTCTTGGAAGAAATGGAGCCAGTCATCGAAGTTCTCAGCATTGGAATATCCACGAATTTCAGAGGGAAGGAGTCTCCATAACAGAAAGGAGAAGAACTGCCACCAGGGAGAATAGGAGCTTTAGAAGTCAACTCAGAAACACACCCTGAAATGCACTATATGCCACTGGGTGGGCTGAGAGCAGAGCAAAACCACAGAACAAGGAAATTGATGTCACGAGAATCAGCAGGTCCAAGCGACAGAGCAGAAATGTTGAAGAAATAGACCACGCTCAGAAAATACCTAAGGCAGTTGTTGAAGAGTCAGCAGAAAGTGAAAACGTATGTTTAGAGCAAAAGAGAGGGTGGAAAAGGTACAAATTGGGCAAATGACAATTAAGATCAGATAATCTTACTCATTCCCAGAAACATGAAGTGAGAGAAACCCATGCCCAGGCAGTTGTATCCAAAGAGTCAGCCAAAATGTGAAAACAAGTAGGGAAAGCCATGCAAAGTACAGGCGGAGCTGCCCCTGTGTGCAGAGTAGAAAGTACAGAGTGACTGTCCCCATGTGCAGGGTGAAAATTACAGGATGACTGTCCCCGTGTGCAGAGTGACAACAGAGCCGACTATCTCTCATATACGAGTGACAACAGGCGACTGTCTCATGTGCAGAGTGAGAACAGAGCGACAGCCCGTGCACAGAGTGAGTACAGGCGACTGTCCGTGAGCAGAGTGATGAAACGGGGGCAACTGTCCGGTAGGCAGGTGAGGAGAACAGGGTGACTGTCCGTGTGCAGAGTGGGGAGTACAGGGCGACTGTACGTGAGCAGGTGAAGGGAGAACAGGCGACTGTCCGCGGGCAGGTGAGGAGAACAGGCGACTGTCAGTGAGCAGGAAGGGGAGAACAGGGCGACTGTCCACGTGACCAGAATGAGGAGAACAGAGTGACTGTACTGTGTGCAGAGTGAGGAGAACTTGGGGCTGACTGTCCTATGAGTAGAATGGGGAGAACAGGTGAATGTCCGTGAGCAGGTGAGAGAACAGGCTGACTGTCCGTGAGCAGAATAAGGAGAACAGGCGACTGTCCTGTGGAGCAGAATGAGGAGAACAGAGGCGACTATCCCGTGATGAGGAGGAACAGGCGACTGTCCGTGAGCCCAGAGTGAGGAGTACAGGCGACTGTCCGTGAGCGAATTGAGGGAACTTAGGCTAGACTGTCCCGTGAGGCAGGTGGGGAGGAACAGGGGCAACTGTCCTGTATGAGCAGAGTGAGGAGCTGGGGCGACTGTCCGTGAGCGGGTGATGAGAACAGGCTGACTGTCCCGTGAGCAGAGTGGGGGAGAACAGGGTGACTGTCCGTGAGCAGGTGAGGAGACAGGGGCGACTGTCCGTGAGCGAATTGAGGAGAACAGAGCGACTGTCAGTGAGCAGGTGAGAACAGGGCGACTATCCCGTGAGCAGGTGAGAGAACAGAGCGACTGTCCCGTGGGCGCAGGCGGAAGTAAGGGCGACTGTACCGTGGAAGGCAGAGTGAGAGAACAAGAGGCGGCTGTCCCGTGAAACAGGGTGAGGAGAACAGGGCAACTGTCCTGTAAGAGCGATAGAAAGTACAGGGCGACTGTCCCGTGAGCGGTGTGGGAGAGCAAGGCGACTGTCCGTGAAGAGGCAGAAGTAAGGAGAACAGGAGAGACTGTCCCATGAGCAGGTGAGAGAGCAAGAGCGACTATCCCGTGAGCAGGTGATGAGAACAGGGCGACTGTCCACGTGAAGCGGTGGGGAGGGCAGGAGCGACTGTCCGTGAGCAGAGTGGGGAGAACAGGAGCGACTGTCCCGTGAGAGCAGAGTGGGGAGAACAGAGCGACGCTGTCCGATGAAAGTGAAAGGGAGAACAGGGGCGACTGTCCGTGAGCAGAGTGGGGAGTACAGGCGGCTGTCCCGTGAACAGAGTGAGAACAGGGCGACTGTCCCGTGAGCAGGTGATGGGAACAGGGGCGACTGTCCCGTGGTGAGTGAAGTGGGGCGACTGTCCGTGAGCAGAGTGGGGAGAACAGGGGCGACTGTCCTGTGAGCAGGTGAGGGGAGAACAAGGGCGACTGTCCACGTGAACAGAGTGAGGAGTAAGGGCGACTGTCCGTGGGCCGAGGTGAGGGAGAACAGGGCGACTGTACCGTGGACAGAGTGAGGGAGAACAGGGCAACTGTCCTGTGAGCAAGTGAGAGAGGAGTACAGGGGCGACTGTCCGTGAGCAGGTGAGGAGAACAGGCTGACTGTCCCGTGGGCAGAGTGAGGAGAACAGGCGGCTTGTCCCATGAGCAGGTGAGGGAGGAGCAGAGGCGACTGTACCGTAAGCTTGGGTGATGAGGAACAGGGGCGACTGTACCGTGAGCAGGTGAGGAGGCTGGGGCGACTGTCCGTGGGCAGGTGAGAGAACAGGCGACTGTCCCGTGAAGCGAATTGATGAGGAACAGGGGCGACTGTCCCGTGAGCAGGTGAGGGTACAGGGCGACTGTACCGTGAGCAGGTGGGGAGGAACAGGGGCGACTGTCCCGTGAGCAGAGTGGGGAGAACAGAGACAGCTGTACCGTGGAGTGAGGAGAACAGAGCGACTGTACCGTGAGCCCAGAGTGAGAGAACAGGGCGACTGTACCGTGAGCAGGTGAGGGAGAACAAGGCGACTGTCCCGTGAGCAGGTGATGAGGAACAGGGCGACTGTCCGTGAGCAGGTGAAATTACAGAGGCGACTATCCCGTGAGCAAGTGAGGAGAACAGGCGACTGTCCATGAGCAGGTGAAGAGGAGAACAGGCTGACTGTCCCGTGAGGCAGGTGATGAGAACAAGTGACTGTCCCGTGAGCAGAGTGGGAGAACAGGGCGACTGTCCGTGAGAAGGTGGGGAGAACAGGGGCGACTGTCCATTGAGCAGGTGAGGAGAACAGGGCGACTGTCCGTGAGCAGGTGATGAGAACAGGCGACTGTCCCTTGAGCAGGTGAGAGAACAAGGCGACTGTCCTGCAGGCAGGTGAGGAGGAACAGGCGACTGTCCGTGAGCAGGTGAGAGAACAGAGGCGACTGTTTCGACATTGGTGGGAGAACAGGGCGACTGTCCATTGAGCAGGTGAGGAGTACAGAGCGTGTCCTGTGAGCAGGTGAGGGAGAACAGGCAGGCGACTGTCCCGTGGCAGGTGGGGAGTACAGGCGACTGTCATGCCCTGAGTGGGGTACAGAGCGACTGTCCGTGAGCAGAGTGAGGAGTACAGGCGGCGACTGTACCGTGAGCAGGTGGGGAGAACAGGGCGATGTCATTGAGCAGGTGGAGAACAGGAGCAGCTGTCCCGTGAGCAGGTGAAAGTACAGGCTGACTGTCCCGTGAAACAAAGTGAGGAGAACAGGGCGACTGTCCCGTGAGCAGGTGAGGAGTACAGGCGACTGTCCCGTGAGCAGGTGAGGAGAACAGAGCGACCTTTGTCCGTGAGCAGGTGAGGAGCACAGGCACTGCTCTCCAGTCCCTTGACTGCCCATGGCTCACCCACTTGATGGGCAGAGGCCAGGCGTCAGCTACTCCCCATCATGGACACGTCACCTTAGCCCAGTTTATCATTCACGAATCACAGGTTCCCAGAATCTCCCTCTAGGGAAGACAGGCAGAAGCTTCCAGAGACAGGGAGGCGCCCAAGTGTGCTGCTGGGTGAAGCGTTAAGGACGCCTCAGAAGGAAGAGGCAACCCGGAAGGCGGCTCTGAGGTCAAGGCAGTGTCAGGAACATGCTGTGGGTGGTCACAACCGTCTGTGTGGAGTGGGAACAGCACTGACTCCGTGGACAGCACCAAGGGTCATGTGACTCCGTGGGCGGCACCAAGGGTCATGCTTGACTCCCGTGGGCCGGCACCAAGGGTCATATGACTCCTGTGGAACTGGTGCCAAGGGTCATGTGACTCCGTGGGCGGCACCAAGGGTCATGACTCCCGTGGGTAGCACCAAAGGGTCACGTGACTCCTGGTGCTCCCTGAGGTCATGTGACTACTGTGGACAGCACCAAGGAGTCGTAATGTGACTCCTGTGGATGGCATCAAAAGTCATGACTCCTGTGGCGCAGATAACCAAAGGTCATGTGACTCCTGTAGACAGCACCAAAGGTCATGTGACTAATATGGACTGCACAAAAGTCACGCATCTAGTGAGGAGTTCAGCGTTTCACTAAAGAGGATATACTTGTGGCCAGAGAGATCGTCCATCCGACAGGTATCTGCGCTGCACCCGGGCAGACCAGTTGGAGTGACTTACCACACTGTCCCCAAGAGCTGGAGTAATTCCTGATAGCAGAGACAGTTGTAACCCCTGAACCCCTGAGGGTGTGACCCAAAACTTTTTAAAATGTTTCAAGAAGCACAAGAAAGACCACAAGGATAAAGAAAAAACAATCAGGGGAAGCTTACGGTCCACACACGCCCGTGTCGACACACAGGAACAAGGAATTCTGGCCATGGCAGAGCCCCATGCACCGCGTGCTGCGGGGCGTCAGATGAGAACACGAGATCTGAGTCTGGGGCAGCTGAGCCCTTAAGGCACCAGATTACTATCACACACAAGAGGAGTCAGGGAAAGCCCTGTGGCAAGATGAGGACATCACAGGGTCACAGAAGTCTCAGCACTGTAGGAGAGCCCCAGAGGCTGACCTGGCGTCAGCAGACCTGCCCTGAGCGGCCAAAGCCTCAGGGGCCAGGAAGGACACGTCAGCTGAGGGGCGGCTTCCTGCTGGGACTGGAAAAAAAGCAGAGCAGGACAAAGACCGAAACATGCGCCACGACCGGGGGCGTTTCTGGAACCTCCATCCTGACACTGGGCGGCAGAGCTTCTAGCAGCCAGGGCTGCCCCTGCCAGATGAGACGCTCCTGTTGCAGAAAGCAAAGCAGGACACCGAGTAAGGGCGCCATAAAGCATCTGTGGTTACAGAATGGAGCGAGAAATCAGCTCTGCAGATTTAAATAAGCTTGGAAATGAAGCAGCATAATTCTAAATAACCCATGAATTCAAAGTCTCAAAGAACATTAGGAAATATCTTACAATTACATGGAAATTAAAATACAACATATTACATTCTGTAGGTACAACAGCTTGAAGGAATTTTACAGCAGTAAAATGTGTCGAAAGAAGCCTCGCGGCAATCAGCTATCACTGTATCGCGAAACAGGGAACTAAAGAACTAAGCCCAAACAAGCTGAAGGAAGGGAAAATACAGATCAGTCAGGAATCGCAGTTCACTTGATCACTTGAATCCCGTTATTCATCGATTTGCTCGAGGCGGGCGCCAGTAACATTTCCATTGGACCCTATCACGTGCCAATGTAGCCCAATGGCATCTGGTTGATTCAAGGAATATGAAGGAGCCTCAAAGCCGTTCCATCAGGGTCTTGACAAGGAAGTCTGACCATCTTGTAGGTGGGCGACCCGTGCGATCTTTTGACATCCCGTGGGATCCAGTCGGTAATACGGCTCTAGTCCAGCGGTTGTCTCCAAATCGCATTACATGTCCAGCCCATCTGATTTTCGTCACCTTGGCAAAGCGAGACCAGCGTCCCTGATTCTGGAATAACGACGGGGGTCAGAACTCTGAGTTCCTTCTCTCACCTTGAGTGAGAGCGTGATATTCCAAGCATCAAGCTCTTTTCCGATTCCTCTCTGGGAGACCGAATAGCATTCTCATCCTGCTTTGCATGGGGCCCAGGTCTCTGAGGCATATGTTAATGCAGGGAGAACGGTGGAGTCAAAGAGATGTGCCCGAGAGCCGGAGGTTCTTTGTCCCTTTAGCTATTTCTTCGATGCCCTTTGAAGGCATTCCATGCCCTCTCTCTTCCTCCTGCGCCCAGCTCAGGTTTTAGGTCATTCATCATGTTGCATTTCTCGACCTAGGATACACATAACTGCTGCATTCCAGAGATGTTTTGTTCCATTGAGAGTGAATGGGGCCTCTGGAACTAGTTTCATTCCTCATAAACATAGTTTTCTACATAGATTCCAGCTGTAGACCTATCTTTCCACATTCTCGGTCGAAGTCAGCCAGCATTTGTGCCGCTTGGCTAATGTTTGGTATTATTAGAACGATGTCATCAGCAAAGCGGAGGTGGGTGTAGTTGCCGACCATCTATCTTCACTCCCATTCCTTCCCATTCTAATTGTCACATGATGTTCTCGGGGGTGGCCTGAAGGAGTTTTGGTGAAATGGTATCACCCTGCCGGACCCCTCTTTTTGACATCAATGATCCCTTCTTTGTAGAATGGTGAGATCCTGGTGGTGAATCCGTAACACAGCTCACGAAGGATCTTGATGTATTGGAGTTTTGAACACCCTGTTTGGCTAGGGCTTCGATGACTGCTTTTCAGTCTCCACAGAATCAAAGGCTTTTTCCTGTCAAATCAATGAGCGCGTGAGACAGAGGCGGCATCTTGCACTCCCTACAAACCTCAATAGGCTTGGATTTACTGTGTGGATATGGTCGATTAGTGCTGAATCCTTTCCGGAAGCCTACTTGCTCGCATGGTTGTCCCTACATCTAGTGTTCTGCTAATCCTGTTTCAGGATGACTCAGCGTAAACAGCTTGTAGATGACAGACGAAAAAGCAGCAGGTGGAATGGCGATAGTTGCCCGATGTCGCTAAATGAATGTCTCCCTTCTTGAACAGTAGAACTGTCCTGCTGGTTTTTCCATTGGGAGGGCACCTTGCATTAGGACAGGTAGCATGTGAAGAGCCGAGCTAGTGTATTGATGAGTACGGCGAGCCAGATTCTTCAGGTGTCCGGGTCTGACTTTGTCTGGGCCTAGGTGCTGTTCCCTTCTTTACCGGCGAGATGGCATGTCGATTTCAGAAGGGAGAACGTTAGAATGACATATCCATCCTGTACGGAATTTGGTATGGGCAGGTGGATGTGGCTATCAAAGAGATTTGAGTAGAAGTCCTGGATAATCTTCTCCATTGCCTTTCTGGAAGATGTGATAGATCCATCAGGGCGTCGGAGGGCAGTCATCTTGGTCTTATAGTTGGCGAGAGGACAGGCGGGGCGGTGCAGATGCTTTTCCCGGCTCTGCTGCATCTTCCAGTATTTCTGCTCTTCTGTCTTTGAGGTCTTCTTTTCTTGGCTTCTCTGCACCGTTTAGCAAGCTTGGACGTTAGCATTTGGTCTCCTGAGGCTCGCGCCTTGCCACGTTGGCGAATGGGCTCAAAGTTTCTGAAGACAAGCGTCCTTTTTGTGTCTTTCTCTCTCTCAGCATTCTTTCGCACAATCATGGAGGTGCTGAACCAGTCGGTTGTATTCTTCATCGATGTCATCAATGATGAGTATCTTCCCATGTTGCTGCAATGGTGCCAAAGAGTTCCCAGTTGGTGGAGTCGTTCTTGGGAGTTCTCTTCTTAAACTTTGCAGCCTTTTCTCCCTGTTGCGGGAAGTAGAATTTTGCGAAGGAGACGGTGGTCGATCCTGTCTGGAATTTGGGGGCGACACAGCAACATCGGTCCAGACAAAACGTCGATTGAAGATGATGTGGTCAATTTCATTTGTGGAACTGTCCACCAGGAGATTCCCATGTCCAACGTTTCAGCTTCAGCCTTCTGGAACTGTGAGTTCCCATGAGATGGTCTTGGTGAGGACATGATGAACTCAGATAGTCTCTCACCCTATTCGTTCCATTTCTAGGCCATGGGTCCCAATGTGGAGTTCTTCAGCCGATCTTCTTGGTCCTATCTTGGCATTAAAATCACCGACTATGATCTTGTAGAAGGTGTGATCTTTTCTGAGAACTCCTCAATTCCATGTAGAATTTCTCAATTTCATCTTCTTTGTATGTGGATGTTGGTGCGTAGACAATGAGAGATGAAATTCTTGGCTGGCAGTGGGCCACATCTCTTCAAAGTGTAATCGTCCTATTAGGTTTGTTAGGCATTCCAATGAATCAATGGTTGCAGCCATGTTTCGTGTTGACAAGGACACCAACGCCACCGGCGCCTCTTTCACATGTTCCAAGGAACAAAATTTCCTCCGGTGTCAAATACAGCATGATGCGACTAGCGCCTCCTGGTCTCAGTCAGACCAATGATGTCGAGGCCTCTTTTTACTTGCAGCCTCAGTCCTCAATATTTGCTTCTGCCCAGTGTACGTGGTGAAGGGTACGGACATCAGTTTAGTCCTTCTGATTTTGGCGAGCCTAGGATAGCCATGAAATTTTATCAGAGCACTGCTTGTTTGCCTTTCTTACTGCTGCGCGTATTGGGGCTCTTTTGGGGTCAAGAAAATAAACATTTCTGTTGCTAGGTTTGGCATATCGAACACGCATCGGACAGCTTATCAGCTCTGCCATCGCGGCAGCTATATTTCTCGATACTTTGTGGGGCTCTCAGAGAGGAGATTGGGTAGAATATTCAAACCAATGTTGGAGGTAAATCGCACTGCTGCGCAGCGACCACGCGCCTTGAGGAAGCTGGTTTCTGCTCTGCCGGGTGTATCTGTCAGGAACAAACATTAGAAATGGAGAAACAATACAAAATAGCAATGAAGTCAAAAGCACTCCTCGAAAACACTCCTCACAAAGAATGCAGGATCAAATTGTGGTGAACTCTGAGCCCACGTCTGCCCAAGAAAGCAGCGCAAAGCAACACACTGCCATTGCAGAAGAGTAGAGGCGGGCATCTGGGGTACACCTTAGACGTTCAATAGCCTCAGAAGGGCCCAGGAGCTCCCAGTAGCCGGGGAGGCAACAGCTGCCGTGGATGGGCCCAATCCTCAAAACTGGAGCATCGAACTCACGGGAGGAAACAGATCCACCTGAACCGATTTGAATGGGTGGAA
>JAJIBD010028458.1:5000-38452 GCA_021461705.1 Cryptotis parvus
TTCGACCCCAGGACCTCAATGTACTCAGGTTCGATCCCCAACACCCTAATGTACTCAGGTTCAATCCCCAGCACCCCAATGTACTCAGTTTCAATCCCGGCACCTTAAAAGTACTCAGGTTCGATCCCAGCACCCCCATTGTACTCAGGTTCAATCCCCAGGACCCCCAAAGTACTAGGTTCAATCCCCAGGGCCTCAGTGTACCCAGGTTCAGTCCCCAGGACCCCAGTGTACTAAGGTTCAACCCCAGCACCCTAATGTATTCAGGTTCAGTCCCCAGGACCCCAGTGTACTCAGGTTCGATATCAGCACCATATAGTGCCCTTAACCTTGTGTTCAAACCCAGACATCAAGATCCTTCACGAGCTCTATTACGGATTCACCACCCAGGATCTCACCATTCTACAAGAAGTGATCATTGATGTCAAAAAAGAGGTTCGACAGGGTGATATCATTTCACCAAAACTCTTCAAGTGCCACCCCTCGAGAACATCATGCGACAATTAGAATGGGGAAGGAATGGGAGTGGAAGATAGATGGTCGGCAACTACACCACCTCACGCCACTGATGATATCATTCTAATAACACCAAACATCAGCCAAGAGGCACAAATGCTGGCTGACTTTGACCCGAGAATGTGGA
Organism: Cryptotis parvus; assembly: GCA_021461705.1. Classification (NCBI taxonomy): domain Eukaryota; kingdom Metazoa; phylum Chordata; class Mammalia; order Eulipotyphla; family Soricidae; genus Cryptotis; species Cryptotis parvus. The sequence continues at coordinate 5,644 of JAJIBD010028458.1, forward strand.
GGAGATAGGTCTACAGCTGAATCTAAAGAAAACTATGTTTATGAAGAATGAACTAGTTCCAGAGGCCCCATTCACTCTCAAGGGAACAGACATCTCTGAATGCAGCATATGCTGTACCTAGGTCAGAAATCAACATGATGAACAACCCAAAACCTGAGCTTGCGCAAGGAGGAGAGAGAGCGCATGGAATGCCTTCAAGCATCGAAGAAATAGCTAAGAGGACAAAGAACCTCCGGCTCCAGGCACATCTCTTTGACTCCACCGTTCTCCCTGCGTTAACATATGCCTCAGAGACCTGGGCCCCTAAAGCAGGATGAGAATGCTATTCGGGTCTCCCAGAGAGGAAGTGAAAGAGCTATGCTTAGAATATCACGTCTCACTCAGGTGAGAGAAGGAATTGGAGTTCCGACCTCCATTGCTATTCCAGAATAAGGGATGCTGTCTCATTTGCCAAGGGCATCGAAAATCAGATGGGCTGGACATGCAATGCGATTTGAGGAAAACCACACCCTGGAGCTAGAGCGTTACCGACTGGATCCCATGGGATGTCAAAAATCACGTGGCGCCCACCTACAAGATGGTCAGACTTCCTTGTCGGGACCCTGAAGGAACGGTTTGAGGCTCTTCATATTCCTAGAATCAACCAGATGCCATTGGGCTACATTGGCATGTGATAGGGTCCAATGGAAATGTTACTGGCTCCCACTCTTGAGCAAATCGGGTGAATAATGGGATTCAAGTGATCAAGTGCTTAAGGAAGTGTGAACCTCGACAAAGGTGATTTCTGTGTCCAGAAACCAAGATAAAGTAAGTCACTGTCTTCCCGTCCATCATCAATTTGCTCGAGCTGGCCCCAGTAACATCTCCATATGTCCTGTCTCATGCTAGTAGAGCCCAAAGGGCATCTGCTCGCTCCAGGAACATAAAGAGTCTCAATCCACTCTGAATGAGGTCTATAAGTGTTGCTGGTATTTGGCATATCAAATACAACACGGGTAGCTTGCCATGCTCTACCGTGCAGGTAGCATATTCTTGTGGGCATCTCTAAGTCCAGCATTTATTGATGAACCGTGAGCCGCTTGCAAGCTCTAGGAGCAACTGTGATGAGGCTGATTCTGCCCAGGTGGACTCCAGCAGAGAGAGAAGTCCCGGATTGGAAATGGGAGGCCCTCATGGAGTTGGGGAATGACATCTGAAAAAGGCTCTGCTGAGGTGGCGGGCCAGGGCATGAACCCGCCATCCCTCCTGGGCGCCTTGAGCGGCTAGGCACAGGAGAGCAAGTAGCCGCTCTGCCCCATGTCTGTCTCTGGATCAGTATACCTGGGCCGGATTAAAAAGACTGCAGCAAGGTGGATCCCGATGAGCTGGACTGTGATAGGCTGGTCTGCTGGGTGGACTTCTGACGAGAGAGAAGTTCAGATGTGGAAAAATGGACGCCCTCTGGAGTAGAAGGTCTCTGAGCACATTTACAGGCTCTGCTGGGGTGGCCAGGCCAGGGCAGGAAGATAAGTAAGTAAAATATTTGTTGAACTAATGTACTTTCTATAAACTAGGGTCTTGGAGCCAGAGCAATAGCACAGCAGGTAGGGCATTTGCCTTCACACGGCTGACCCAGCATCCCTATATGATCCCTAGGCACTTCCAGGAGTAATTCTGGAGTGGAGAGTCAGGAGTAACCCCTGAGCATCACCAAGTGTGGTCAAAAAAAAAGCCAAATAAATAAATAGTAAATATAAATAAAACTAGGGTAAACTCTATAATGAGACCTACAAGGTTCTGAAAAAAAAAGATAATAAATAGAGATCTTCCTGTTGAATGAAAAAGAGAAAGAATTCTGTCCTAAAGTGTGGCTGATTGCTCATGAAGAATAGTCTCGGGACAGGGGGCCGGAACAATAGCCCAGAGAGCAAGGACAGGCGGTTCATCCTCAGCACACACTGGTCTCAGGGCCTCAGTGAGACTGATACCGGAGCACAGGGCCAGGAGAAAGCCCTGAGCAGTGGAAAGTATGGCCCAAAAAGCAGCCAGGCAGGCGGCGGGCAGGCAGGCAGGCCGGGCAGCTGGGGGCGGGCAGGCAGCCGGGTGGGCAGGTGGGCAGGCAGGCAGGCAGGCAGGCAGGCGGGCAGGCAGGCGGGCAGGCAGGCGGGCAGGCAGGCAGGCAGGCAGGTGGGCAGGCAGGCAGACTAACACACTGCAGCAAACGTGAATAAGAAGATAGATATGGAGAGTCAGCAATAGTTCCAGCAGGGGAGGGCGTTTTCCTCCACACAGGTGAGCTCAGGTTCGATCCCGGCATCCCATATTGTCCCTTGAGCACCACCGGAGTAATTTCTGCGTGCAGAGCCAGGAGTAACCCTGAGTATGACCAGGTGTGTGACCCAAAAAGGAAAGAAAAAGTAGAGGGTTGTGAGTAATGGATTTTAGAGAAATAAACTTTATAGGTAGTCAAACCAATATAATCCAGTGAATTATTCTAAGGATCTTAAAGTTAGGTTTAACCATCTGTAGATTATTTGAAGAAAAGCATTTTTTTCAACTTCGCTAAAAGACCAGCACTGTGGGACTGGCAAATTTTTTCAGATTGTGGGTTAATTAACAGTCTGCCAAGCAAATGAAGATGCCCATGACTGAAACAGCTTTATCTGTTATTGTCAGTATTGCCCACGGGATCCTCAGGTCACCCTGGATTGGCTCTCAGGGCGCTCACTGGGATCCGCGCAGCTTTCAGGAGACCGGTCCCGCTCTGGTCCCCAGCACCCCACGACCTTGCAGTCTCTCTCAGGTCAGCCAGAACACAGAACCAAGGGGTTCACCAGAAGCACAGCTGGACCTGACCGGAAACAAAACAGAACCAAGGGATTCACAAGCACAGCTCGTGTGATCCGGAAACAAAACTGAAGAGAAAGCACTGGGCTCTTTACCTGCAGTTCTGAAATGTGCTTCCATTTTTCAGTGGCAATCTGTTCATATGTTCATGCTTTTTGAATGCCTCATGGATACAACTTCCCATAAACAGAAATTCTAAGGAAAAAAAATGAAAGATATAATTGATCACAGTCACCTGAAAATGAAACTCCTTAGAAGAGCTCCTGTGGTGTCCCAGATGCCAAAGCTAAAGAGAAACACACACACACACGCACACACACACACACACACACACACACACACACACACACACACACACACAGCTTGCTTTCTGGCGGCTGAGCTTTCATGGAGGCCTCTCCACGCAGGGAGGATGTTTACCCTCTCCACAGCAGGTATTCTAAAACGATGCAAGAAAAAGTCCCCAAATCTGGCAGGGTCCAGTCAATTCTAAGCACTTTAGGGAACTTCACTCACAGAGTTGGGAAACGTCCTTACCAATTTTGTACCATCATGGATTTTTTGTGGGCATTCCAAAGTTTAGCACGTTTATAGAGCGGATGGGCCCTTTAGTGTTCAGAGATGTCTGAGAAGGAGAACCGTGGTGAGTGTCTCTGTGTATCTATTCACGCAGCATCACCCCTGAGGGAAGCTCACCAGGAGCTGGCCAGCCACAGGGACCGCTCATGAGAACAAGCATATAGACTGTTGATGAGCCAGCTGAAGCAGGAAAGTTCATGGAGAAACCGGCACTTTGTAGCAGAGCACAGCAGGGAGGGCGTTGTCTTGCAGCGGCCAACCAAGGCTCAATCCCCAGCATCCCATCTGGTTCCCCCAAGCACTTCCAGGAGTAATTCCTGAGTGCAGAGCCAGGAGTAGCCCCTGAGGCATCGCCGGTGACCCAAAAAGAAAAACTAAGAAGAAGAATTGCAGGAGATACGGCCAGAGAAATAGCCCAAGCCGTAGGCCGCCGCTACTGCGTGCAGCCAACCCAGGCCCGATGCCTGAAGCCCATGAGGTCCCTCGGTCCTGCCAGGAGTGACCCCTGAGTGCAGAGACAGGAGTAACCCCCACGCGTACAGCCAGGTGTGGCGCCATCACAAAAAGAAACGCAGGAGGCAGAGAACGGGTCTGAATGACCGCTACCATCCAATGCCCTTTTCCGCGTGAACTGTCCCTGTGTTACCGTGGTGGGTTAAAGTCTTCCTCGGGACCTGCACAGCCTGGCTGGCTGGTAGTCCAGGCAGAGCAAAAGCTTTAGCCTTCTCTTTCCTCTTCTTGACCCTGAGGATCTGTTTAGCCGTCACGCAGTGTGTCTGTGGACATAAATCCTGGAAGAAACCTTTCCTCTGTGTCAGATGCCCGAATAGGAGAGGAAGACAGAGTCCACCAGAAACCCCGAGGCTTCTCAGGGCGCAGGGGAGAGCAATCATGACCAGAATAGGACTGAGCTCAGCCAGCCCAGCCTGAAAGCAAAGGTCAGAAGAGCACTCGGGCAGCGGAGCAGAGGTCAGGAAGGAGGAGCCACTGGGGCAGCGGGGAAGAGGTCAGGAAGGGGAGCACTCAGAGCAGCGAGGCAGAGGTCAGGAAGGGAGCACTCAGGGCAGCGGAGGCAGAGGTCAGGAAGGAGCACTCGTGGCAGTGGGGCAGTGGTCAGGAAGGGGAGCACTCAGGACAGCGGGGGGGCAGAGGTCAGGAAGGAGCACTCGGGGCAGTGGGGGCAGTGGTCAGGAAGGGGGAGCACCGGGCAGCAGGAGGAGAGGTCAGGAAGGGGAGCACTCAGGGCAGCGGGGGGCAGAGGTCAGGAAGGAGCACTGGGGCAGTGGGGGAAGAGGTCATGAAGGGAGCACTCGGGACAGTGGGGCAAGAGCAGGCTGAGATCAGAAGGCCTGGAACTGAGTGCCCGGCGTGTGGATGGACACAGGGAGGTCTGGGTCCTCTGGCGCTGCGCCAAAGTCCAGTCCCTCCGGGAGTCCAGGCCTGGCTCAGTCTACCAGCCGGCTTCCCAGACGTCCACCCCTGGCCAGGCACTAGCAGTCTCACCAGAACCCTTGGAAGCCCCTAGAGGAGCTGAATTCTGGCCAGACTCTGGGTGGGAGAGGTTGGTTCCTGGCTCGAGGCACAGGGTCCTTCTGCCCCAGCTCCCTGGGTGACGGCCCATCCCAGGCCTGCCCACTCTTGGCGGTAGGTAGCGGGCCCCACGGTCCCTGCTCCCCACTGCTGGCCTGCGCTGCATCCCCAGGCCGAGGAGGGAGGCTGAGTGAGGGAGCTCACGTGGGGGCTGGACCACGGCACTGCCTCATGAGAGCACCGGCATGGGCCCTGGGGACCCCGTCACCCCCCCTCCTGTCCCTCAGCAGCTGCTCCAGCTACAGTGACTCAGATCCTGCTAATGAGGGCCCAGCCTGCCGGAAGCTGCCCGTTTGCAGACACAAGGCACAAAGGATGTGGACGCCTTGGTAATTGGCTCTGGGGGCGGCTGCAGCTCCAACAGCAGTTACTCCCTGGGGAGGAGGTCACCAGTCAGAGGCCTGCAGTGCTGGGGTTCTCCCCAGCACCCCCAGAAGAATCCTTTAACATGGAGTGACACTCAAGCCAGTTAGCATCAGCACCCCACAGGAAAGGGACATCCAGGGGCAGCGGGGTGGGACTCACGTGGAGCAGAGCTGGGAAGGGGGTCCCGTCTGCAGGAGCAGGGAGCCCTGCTGGCCATGACCGAGGCAGGCTCTGCCCCAGCAGCAGCAGCACCAATGGCCCAGCCGGCCCAGTGGGTAGAACCCCACAGCAGGTCAGAGTTCGGGCTGTACAGGGCACCCCAGGAGGTGACCCTGGACGTGGCTGCTGGACTCAGGGGCTGCTCGCTAAAAGTGGTTTCTAGATTAGTTTCGTGTTCGACTCAGCAACGTTGACAGCCATGAGCGCTCTCCCACGCACCTGGGGATGGAGCACGACCCGCCTCCCCCCTGCTGTGCCTGGGAAACCCAGCAGACACACAGAGCCCGAGAGGGCAGAGAGCAGGACCTGAGCGCACACAGCAGGTTTCCGGCTTAGCGCCTTCCTCCAGGGGCAGCTCGGGAGAAGCTCAGTCCCACGTCCCACAGGGACACCCCGCCTGAGGGAGCGCTGGGCACCGCACACGTGCCAAAGGGGCGCACAAGCACACGAGGCCGGAGCTAGAGCCACGGCTCCTCATTCCCTCAGCCAGAGCTGCCCAACCGCACTGAGCCCATCGACAGGAAACAGTCACAGAAACACCTGCTCGGACCCTAGCAGGACCCTGACTCCGACAAAGGCCACACAGAAACACGATGAAGCCAGTACAATGATCTATTTAAGAATCTAAGTACAATTCTTCTTTCTTGGAAGAAATGGAGCCAGTCATCGAAGTTCTCAGCATTGGAATATCCGCATTCCAGAGGGGAAGGAGGAGTCTCCATAACAGAAAGAGAAAGGAACTGCCCACCGGGAAATAGGAGCTTTAGAAAGTCAACTCAGAAACACACCTGAAATGCTATATGCCACTGGGTGGGCTGAGAGCAGAGCGAAACCACAGGAACAGCGGGGAAATTGATGTGCGGGAATCAGCAGGTCCAAACGACAGAGCAGAAATGTTGAAAGAAATAGACCGCAGCTCAGAAAATACCCTAAGACGGTTGTTGAAGAGTCAGCAGAGAGTGAAAGCGACATGTTTAGGAGCAAAGAGGGTGGAAAGGTCCAAATTGGGCAAATGACAATTAAAGATCAGATAATCTTATAAATTCCAGAAACATGAAGTGAGGAGAAACCCATACCCAGGCAGTTGTATCCAAGAGTCAGCCAAAGAATGTGGCTCTTAAGTAGGGAGAGAGCCATGCAAAGTACAGGGCGACTGCCCCAAAGAGTGCAGAGTGCGGGGGCGACTGTCCCCATGTGCAGGGTGAGGAGTACAGGATGACTGTCCCCGTGTGCAGAGTGACAACAGGGGCGACTTGTCTCATATGCAGAGTGACAACAGGGCGACTGTCCTCATGTGCAGAGTGAGAACAGGGCGACTGTCCGTGCACAGAGTGAGGAGTACAGAGGCGACTGTCCGTGAGCAGAGTGATGAAAACAGGGCAACTGTCCCGTGAGCAGGTGAGGAGAACAGGGTGACTGTCCCGTGTGCAGAGTGAGGAGTACAGAGGCGACTGTCCCGTGAGCAGGTGAGGAGAACAGGGCGACTGTCCCATGAGCAGGTAGAGGAGAACAGGGCGACTGTCCCAGTGAGGCAGAATGAGGAGAACAGGGCGACTGTCCCGTGACCAGAATGAGGGGAGAACAGGGCGACTGTCCTGTGTGCAGAGTGAGGAGAACAGGGCGACTGTCCTATGAGTAGAATGAGGGAGAACAGGGCGACTGTCCCCGTGAGCAGGTGGAGGAGAACAGGGCGACTGTCCCGTGAGCAGAATGAGGAGAACAGGGGCGACTGTCCTGTGAGCAGAATGAGGAGAACAGGGCGACTGTCCCGTGTGCAGAGTGAGGAGAACAGGGCGACTGTCCCGTGAGCAGAGTGAGGGAGTACAGGGCGACTGTCCCGTGAGCAGGTGAGGAGAACAGGGCGACTGTCCCGTGAGCAGAGTGAGGAGAACAGGGCAACTGTCCTGTGAGCAGAGTGAGGAGTGCAGGGCGACTGTCCCGTGAGCAGGTGATGAGAACAGGGCGACTGTCCCGTGAGCAGAGTGAGGAGAACAGGGCGACTGTCCCGTGAGCAGGTGAGGGAGAACAGGGCGACTGTCCCGTGAGCAGGTGAGGAGAACAGGGCGACTGTCCCGTGAGCAGGTGAGGGAGAACAGGGCGACTGTCCCGTGAGCAGGTGAGGGAGAACAGGCGACTGTCCCGTGAACAGAGTGAGGAGTAAAGGACGACTGTCCCGTGAGCAGGTGAGGAGAACAGGGCGACTGTCCGTGAGAGCAGAGTGAGGAGAACAGGGCAACTGTCCTGTGAGCAGAGTGAGAGGAGTACAGGGCGACTGTCCCGTGAGCAGGTGAGGAGAACAGGGCGACTGTCCCGTGAGCAGAGTAAGGAGAACAGGGCGACTGTCCCATGAGCAGGTGAGGAGAACAGGGCGACTGTCCCGTGAGCAGGTGATGAGAACAGGGCGACTGTCCCGTGAGCAGGTGAGGAGAACAGGGGCGACTGTCCCGTGAGCAGAGTGAGGAGAACAGGGCGACTGTCCCGTGAGCAGAGTGAGGAGAACAGGGCGACTGTCCCGTGAGAAGAGTGAGGAGAACAGGGCGACTGTCCCGTGAGCAGAGTGAGGAGTACAGGGCGACTGTCCCGTGAACAGAGTGAGAACAGGGGCGACTGTCCCGTGAGCAGGTGATGAGAACAGGGCGACTGTCCCGTGAGCAGAGTGAGGAGAACAGGGCGACTGTCCCGTGAGCAGAGTGAGGAGAACAGGGCGACTGTCCTGTGAGCAGGTGAGGAGGGGAACAGGGCGACTGTCCCGTGAACAGAGTGAGGAGTAAAGGACGACTGTCCCGTGAGCAGGTGAGGAGAACAGGGCGACTGTCCCGTGAGCAGAGTGAGGAGAACAGGGCAACTGTCCTGTGAGCAGAGTGAGGAGTACAGGGCGACTGTCCCGTGAGCAGGTGAGGAGAACAGGGCGACTGTCCCGTGAGCAGAGTGAGGAGAACAGGGCGACTGTCCCATGAGCAGGTGAGGAGAACAGGGCGACTGTCCCGTGAGCAGGTGATGAGAACAGGGCGACTGTCCCGTGAGCAGGTGGAGGAGAACAGGGCGACTGTCCCGTGAGCAGGTGAGGAGAACAGGGCGACTGTCCCGTGAGCAGGTGATGAGAACAGGGCGACTGTCCCGTGAGCAGGTGAGGAGTACAGGGGCGACTGTCCCGTGAGCAGAGTGAGGAGAACAGGGCGACTGTCCCGTGAGCAGAGTGAGGGAGAACAGGGCAACTGTCCCGTGAGCAGGTGAGGAGAACAGGGCGACTGTCCCGTGAGCAGAGTGAGGGAGAACAGGGCGACTGTCCCGTGAGCAGGTGAGGGAGAACAGGGCGACTGTCCCGTGAGCAGGTGATGAGAACAGGGCGACTGTCCCGTGAGCAGGTGAGGAGTACAGGGCGACTGTCCCGTGAGCAGAGTGAGGAGAACAGGGCGACTGTCCCATGAGCAGAGTGAGGAGAACAGGGCGACTGTCCCGTGAGCAGGTGATGAGAACAGGGCGACTGTCCCGTGAGCAGAGTGAGGGAGAACAGGGCGACTGTCCCGTGAAGAGAGTAGAGGAGAACAGGGCGACTGTCCCGTGAGCAGGTGAGGAGAACAGGGCGACTGTCCCGTGAGCAGGTGATGAGAACAGGGCGACTGTCCCATGAGCAGGTGAGGAGAACAGGGCGACTGTCCTGTGAGCAGGTGAGGAGAACAGGGCGACTGTCCCGTGAGCAGGTGAGGGAGAACAGGGCGACTGTCCCGTGAGCAGGTGAGGAGAACAGGGCGACTGTCCCGTGAGCAGGTGAGGAGTACAGGGCGACTGTCCTGTGAGCAGGTGAGGAGAACAGGGCGACTGTCCGTGAGCAGGTGAGGAGTACAGGGCGACTGTCCCATGCACAGAGTGAGGAGTACAGGGCGACTGTCCCGTGAGCAGAGTGAGGAGTACAGGGCGACTGTCCCGTGAGCAGAGTGAGGAGAACAGGGCGACTGTCCCGTGAGCAGGTGAGGAGAACAGGGCAACTGTCCCGTGAGCAGGTGAGGAGTACAGGGCGACTGTCCCGTGAGCAGAGTGAGGAGAACAGGGCGACTGTCCCGTGAGCAGGTGAGGAGTACAGGGCGACTGTCCCGTGAGCAGGTGAGGAGAACAGGGCGACTGTCCCGTGAGCAGGTGAGGAGCACAGGCACTGCTCTCCAGTCCACTTGACTGCCCATGGCTCACCCACTTGATGGGCAGAGGCCAGAGCGTCAGCTACTCCCATCATGGACACGCCACCTTAGCCCAGTTTCCTCATTCACCGAATCACAGGTTCCCAGAATCTCCCTCTAGGGAAGACAGGCAGAAGCTTCCAGAGACAGGGAGGCGCCCAAGTGTGCTGCTGGGTGAACGCTAAGGACGCCTCAGAAGGGAAGAGGCAGCAGAGGGAAGGCGGCTCTGAGGTCGAGCAGTGTCAGAACATGCTGTGGGTGGTCACAACCGTCTGTGTGGTGGGAACAGCACTGACTCCCGTGGACGGCACCAAGGGTCATGTGACTCCCGTGGACGGCACCAAGGGTCATGTGACTCCCGTGGGCGGCACCAAGGGTCATGTGACTCCTGTGGACAGTACCAAGGGTCATGTGACTCCGTGGACGGCACCAAGGGTCATGTGACTCCCGTGGACGGCACCAAGGGTCACGTGACTCCTGTGGATGGCACCAAGGGTCATGTGACTACTGTGGACGGCACCAAGGGTCATGTGACTCCTGTGGACGGCACCAAGGGTCATGTGACTCCTGTGGATGGCACCAAGGGTCATGTGACTCCTGTGGACGGCACCAAGGGTCATGTGACTGCTGTGGACTGCACCAAGGGTCCACGCATCTGGTGAGGTTCAGCGTTTCACTAAAAGAGGATATACTTGTGGCCAGAGAGATCGTCCATCCGGCAGGTGTCTGCCTTGCACCGGGCAGACCCGGGTTGATCCCGGCTTCCCACACTGTCCCCAAGAGCTGGAGTAATTCCTGATAGCAGAGACAGTTGTAACCCCTGAACCCTGAGGGGTGTGACCCAAAATACTTTTTTTAAAATGTTTCAAGAAGCACAAGAGAAAGCTTGCAAAGGATAAAGAAAACAATCAGGGGAAGCTCGGTCCACACACGCCCGTATCGACACACAGGAACAGAATTCTGTCGCATAGCAGAGCCCCATGCACCGCGTGCTGCGGGGCGTCCAGATGGGAACACGAGATCTGAGTCTGGGGCAGCTGAGCCTCGAGGCACCAGATTCTTATCACACACAAGAGAGTCCAGGAGAAAACCTGGCCAGCAGATAAGGGACATCACAGGGTCACAGGAAGTCTCAGCACTGTAGGAGAGCCAGAGGCCCTGACCCTGGCGTCAGCAGACCTGCCTGAGAGCTGACCAGAAGCCTCAGAGCCCGGGAAGGACACGTCCAGCTGAGAGGACGCTTCCTGCCAGGACCAGGAAAAAAGCAGAGCAGGACAAAGACCCGAAACATCGCCCCGACCAGGGGACGTTTCTGGAACCCTCCATCCTGACACTGGGCGGCAGAGCTTCTAGCAGCCAGGGCTGCCCCTGCCAAGGTGAGACGCTCCTGTTGCAGAAAGCAAAGCGGGACACCGAGTAAGGACGCCATAAAGCATCTGATGGTTACAGAACGGAGCGAGAAATCAGCTCTGCAGATTCCCGTACGCTTGGAAATGAAGCAGCATAATTCTAAATAACCCATGAGTCAAAGTCTCAAAGAACATTAGGAAATATCTTCCAATTACATGGAAATTAAAATACAACATATTACATTCTGTGAGTACAACAGCTTGAAGGAATTTTACAGCAGTAAAAATGTGTCCGAAAAAGAAGAAAGCACTCACGGCAATCAGCTAAGCTCCCACTGTCATAAAAACAGGGAACTAAAGAGCAACTAAACCCAAACAAGCTGAAGGAAGGGAAAAATACAGATCAGTCAGGAATCACTTGATCACTTGATCATTGAATCCCGTTATTCATCTATTTGCTCGAGTGGGCGCCAGTAACATTTCCATTGGACCCTATCACATGCCAATGTAGCCCAATGGCATCTGGTTGATTCAGGAATATGAAGAGCCTCAAACCGTTCCATTAGGGTCTTGACAAGGAAGTCTGACCATCTTGTAGGTGGGCGGCCATGTGATCTTTTGACATCCCGTGGGATCCAGTCGGTAACGGCTCTAGTCCAGCGGTTGTCTCCAAATCGCATTACATGTCCAGCCCATCTGATTTTCGATGCCTTGGAAAACGAGACAACATCCCTGATTCTGGAATAGCGACGGAGGTCAGAACTCTGGATTCCTTCTCTCACTTGAGTGAGGCGTGATATTCCAAGCATAGCTCTTTCGATTCCTCTCTGGGAGACCCGAATAGCATTCTCATCCTGCTTTCGTAGGGCCCAGGTCTCTGAGGCATATGTTAACGCAGGGAGAACGGTGGAGTCAAAGAGATGTGCCTGGAGCCGGAGGTTCTTTGTCCTTTTAGCTATTTCTTCAATGCCTTTGAAGGCATTCCATGCCGCTCTCTTCCTCCTGCGCAGCTCAGGTTTTAGGTCGTTCATCATGTTGATTTCTCGATCTAGGTACACATAACTGCTGCATTTAGAGATGTTTGTTCCATTGAGAGTGAATGGGGCCTCTGGAACTAGTTCATTCTTCATAAACATGGTTTTCTTTAGATTCAGCTGTAGACCTATCTTTCCACATTCTCGGTCAAAGTCAGCCAGCATTTGTGCCGCTTGGCTAATGTTCGGTGTTATTAGAATGATGTCATCAGCAAAGCGGAGGTGGTGTAGTTGCTGACCATCTATCTTCACTCCCATTCCTTCCCATTCTAATTGCCGCATGATGTTTTCGAGGGTGGCGCTGAAGAGTTTTGGTGAAATGGTATTGCCATGTCGAACCCCTCTTTTGACATCAATGATCACTTCTTTGTAGAATGATGAGATCCTGGTGGTGAATCCGTAATACAGCTCACGAAGGATCTTGATGTATTGGGTTTGAACACCCTGTTTGACTAGGGGCTTCGATGACTGCTTCAGTCTCCACAGAATCAAAGGCTTTCTGTAAATCAATGAACGTGAGACAGAGCGGCATCTTGTACTCCCTACAAACCTCAATGAGCTTGGTTGCTGTGTGGATATGGTCGATTGTGCTGAATCCTTTCCGGCCTGCTTGCTCGCATGGTTGTCCTTCATCTAGTGTTCTGCTAATCCTGTTCAGGATGACTCATGTAAACAGCTTGTAGATGACGGACAACAGGCAGATAGGGCGATAGTTGCTGATGTCATGAATGTCTCCCTTCTTGAACAGTAGAACTGTCCTGCTGGTTTTCCATTGGGAGGACACCTTGCATTCGGACAGGTAGCATGTGAAGAGCCGAGCAGATGAGTACCGACGGCAGATTCTTCAGGTGTTCGGGTCTGACTTTATCTGGGCCTGGTGCTGTTCCCTTCTTTACCGACGAGATGGCATGTCGGATTTCAGAAGGGAGAATGTTGGGAATGACATATCCATCCTGTGGAATTTGGTATGTGGGCAGGTGGATGTGGCTATCAAAGAGATTTGAGTAGAAGTCATGGATAATCTTCTCCATTGCCTTTCTGGAAGATGTGATAGATCCATCAGGGCGTCGGAGGGCAGTCATCTTGGTCTTATAGTTGGCGAAGGACAGGCGGGCGGTGTGGAATGCTTTTCCCGGCTTCTGCTGCATCTTCCAGTATTTCTGCTCTTCTGTCTTTGAGGTCTTCTTTTATCGCTTCTCTGCACCGTTTAGCAAGCTTGGATGTTAGCATTTTGTCTCCTGAGGCTCGCGCCTTGCCACGTTGGCGAATGAGCTCAAGAGTTTCTGAAGACAAGCGTCCTTTTGTGTCTTTCTTTCTCTCAGCATTCTTCGCACAATCATGGAGGTGCTGAACCAGTCGGTTGTATTCTTCATCCATGTCGTCAATGATGGTATCTTCCCATGTTGCTGCAATGGTGCCAAAGTGTTCCCAGTTGGTGGTCATTCTGGGAGTTCTCTTCTTAAACTTTGAAGCCTTTTCTCCCTATTGCAGGAAGTAGAATTTTGCATGAAGGAGACGGTGGTCCGATCCTGTTTGGAATTTGGGGACGACAGCAACATCGGTCAGACAAAACCGTCGATTGAAGATGATGTGGTCTATTTCATTGTGGAACTGTCCACCAGGAGATTCCCATGTCCAACATTTCGCTTCAGCCTTCTGGAACTGTGAGTTCCTATGAATGGTCTTGGTGGACATGATGAACTCAGATAGTCTCTCACCCTGTTCGTTCCATTCTAGGCCATGGGTCCCGATGTGGAGTTCTTCAGCCGATCTTCTCGGTCCTATCTTGGCATTAAAATCACCGACTATGATCTTGTAGAAGGTGTGATCTTTTTATAGAACTCTTCCAATTCCATGTAGAATTTCTCAATTTCATCTTCTTTGTATGTGGATATTGGTGCGTAGACAATGAAGATAGAAATTGCTGGCAGTGGGCCACATCTCTTCAAGTGTAATTGTCCTATCCAGTTTGTTAGGCATTCAAATGAATCAATGTTGACGGCCATGTTCGTGTTGACAAGGACACCAATGCCACCGACGCCTCTTTTCGTCGCATGTTCCAAGGAACAATTCTCCTGTGTCAAATACAGCATGATGCGACTGACGCCTCCTTGTCTCAGTCAGACCAATGATGTCGCACTTGATTTTTTTTGCTTGCAGCATCAGATCTTCAATATTTGCTTCCAATGCCAGTGTACGTGCGTTGAAAGTACAGACAGTCATTTTAGTCCTTCTGCATTTTGGCAGAATAGGATGGCCATGAAATTTTATCAGGCACTGCTTGTTCGCCTTTCTTACTGCTGCCGTATTAAGGGCTCTTTTGGGGTCAAGAAAATAAACATTTCTGTTACTGGTTTTGGCATATCGATCACGCATCGGACGGCTTGCCAGGCTCTGCCATGCGGGCGCTATATTCTCATTACTTTGTGGGGCTCTCCGAGAGGGGTGGGTAGAATATTCACAGTAATTTGGAGGTAAATCGCACTGCTGCGCAAGCGACCACGCCAGAACGGGAAAGCTGGTTTCTGCTCTGCCGGGTGTATCTGTCAGGAACAAACGATGTTAGAAATGGAGAAACAATACAAAATAGCAATGAAGTCAAAAGCACTCCTCGAAAACACTCCTCTGAGAATACGGATCAAATTGGTGAACTCTGAGCCCGTCTGCCCAAGAAAACGCGCAAAAGCAACACACTGCCATTGCCAGAAGTGAGAGCGGGCATCTGGGTACACCTTAGACGTTCAGCCAAGCTCAGAAGGGCCCAGGAGCTCCCAGCGCGGAGAGCAACAGCTGCCGTGGATGGGCCAATCCTCCAAGCACAGAGCATCGAACTCACGGGAGGGAAACAGATCACCTGAACCGTCCTGAATGGGTGGAAGGAATTGGCTTATGGGGAGATGAGGAGGAGAGAGGTGCGGAGAGACCGGGACAGGGAGAGAGAGGGGAGGCTGGGCTGGAGAGCGGCAAAGCCCCAATGGAGCGCTCGCTCCCTCTCGCTCGCTCTCTCTCCCTCTCTCATGCTCTCTCACTTGCTCTCTCTCCTCTCCTCTCTTACTCTCTCTCCCTCTCTCATTCTCTCCTCTGACTTGCTCTCTCCTCTCCCTTTCTCTCCTCTCTACCTCTTCTCCCTCTCTCTCACTCACTCTTTCCCTCTCTCATGCTCCTCTCACTTGCTCTCACTCCTCTCTCTCACTCTCTCGCTCCTCCTCTCCCTTTCTCTCCTCTCTCGCTCTCTCCTCTCTCTCCTCCCTCACTCGCTCTCTCTCACTCTTTCCCTCTCTCATGCTCTCTCTCACTTGCTCTCTCTCCCCCCTCTCACTCTCTCTGACTTGCTCTCTCCTCTCCCTTTCTCTCCTCTCTCTCACTCTCTCACCTTCGCCCTCCCTCTCCCACACCCAGCGGTGCTCAGGGCTTACCCCTGGCTCTGCACACAGGAGTTAGTCCTATGGGATACTATATATTGGGTGCCAGGATTGAACCCAGGTGGGGCATGTTCAAGGCAAACACCAAACCCGCTGTACTATCGCTCCCACCCTGAATATTTCTCTTTTATTTGCTGAAGTGACGTTTATAAGATTGTATTGCTGTAGGGGCACAATCTCACCCTCTTCCAAACAGATGCACGTAGCAGCCCGCACCCCTCACCCACACCCCAGCCCTGTAGCAATGCCACAATCCAAATATTCTCTGAAAAGCAAGAGTGTGACCTTTCCAACTCACATCCGCTACTCAAGCTATCTGAAATCAAAGCCAGATGAGGCTCAGGACGCGTGCACGTACCTGATGTAGGAGCGAACATGGCTTCACAGAACAGGGGCAAACGCCGTCTTGGGCACGTCGAAAGAGTTACACACCATGGCGCACCGCCTGCCAAGCCTGTGCTCACAAGAGCCTACTGCCACACAACCTCCCCAAGGAGGACAGACACGAAAACTCAGCACTGGGGCCAGAGAAATAGTCCAGTAGGTAGGGCGTTTGCCTTGCATGCTGCTGATCCAGAGTCAATCCCCAGCATCCCAGATGGTCCCCGAGCACCACCAGGTGTGACCCAAAAAAGACGGAGGAAGGAAGGAAGGAAGGAAGGAAGGAAGGAAGGAAGGAAGGAAGGAAGGAAGGAAGGAAGGAAGGAAGGAAGGAAGGAAGGAAGGAAGGAAGGAAGGAAGGAAGGAAGGAAGGAAGGAAGGAAGGAAGGAAGGAAGGAAGGAAGGAAGGAAGGAAGGAAGGAAGGAAGGAAAGAAGGGAGGGAGGGAGGGAGGAAGGAAGGAAGGAAGGAAGGAGGGAGGAAGGGAGGAAAGGAGGAAGGGAGGGAGGGACTGAGGGAGGAAGGGAGGAGGGAGGGAGGGAGGAAGGGATGGAGGGGGGAGGGAGGGAGGGAGGAAGGGAGGAAAGGAGGAAGGAAGGGAGGGAGGAAGGAGGAAAGGAGGAAGGGAGGGAGGGACTGAGGGAGGAAGGGAGGAGGGAGGGAGGGAGGAAGGAGGATGGAGGGAGGAGGGAGGGAGGGAGGGAGGAAGCTCAGCACTGCCGATGGGGCCTGTAGCAGGCTGCCCCAGAGTCCCCAGGGCCCCACAGAGACCCCCGAAGCCGCTTGCCAGTAGGGTGCTGGGGCGAGCGGGTCCCCTGCTGCACGGGGTAACGGGCGCTCAGTTCCCACTTTCTGAAGCCTCCTCACGCACGCAGTGATGTCACTTCCGGTGTGAGGTTCCCAGGCTCTGTCCTGAGCTCAGCAGGCGACCCCCCAGGCTACCCCCAACTCCAGCCATCCGTCAGCCGCCACCCCTACTCCCTGTGCCTGCCATCCACCTTCCTTCTTCTGGATGGCCAGCGAGTGGACACAGTGTGGACAGTGTGGACAGTCGGTCTCTCACACACAGACCTGTTGAGCGCCCGCAGTCACGTGCCTTGGCACCCACGTCCTTGTGCTGTCAGCCCAGGCATCACCCAGCAGCACCGGGCAACCCCCAGGTGAACCAAGAGCTCTGCCCCTGGTGAGCAATGAGGCAACAAGGCTTTAAATTTGTGGGTGTTCAGGGACCTCTCTGGGTGGGCGGGTCTCTAAGTGGGCAAGTGTCTAGGTGGGCTTGTCCCTGGGTTAGTGGGCCCCTAGGTGGGCAGGTCTCTAAATGGGCGAGGCTCTGGGTGGGCAGGTCTATGGGAGGGAGTATCTTTAGGTGGGTATGTCTCTTTTGGGGGTCTCTGGGTGGGCGGGTCTCTAAGTGAGCAGTTCTCTAAGTGGGCGTGACTCTAGGTGATGGGCCTCTAGGTGGGCAGGTCTTTAGGTGGGTCAGTCTCTGGGTGGGCAGTCCTCTAAGTGGGCGGGTCTTCGTGACCAGACTTGACTTCCATGGGCGTTTCTCCAGGGTGCCGTTAGTGTGCTCTACTGACAATGTCACGAGACATTTCTACAAACCCTCCAGCCAGCCTTGCATGGGGGTGGGGGGTCCTCTCCCAACTACATACAAGCAGGGCCCAGCTGTCCCTGCCCAGTGCTGGGTGGCCGGGCCCCCTGGGTGTTTGCTCGCTACTCCTGGCCAATGTGGTTCCTGAGTGACAGATGAGGGTGAGCACCAGCCGTGGACGGTTCAAACCTTCTGCCTGGTTCTATGTGGGCCTCAGGCCTCTTCTGAAGTGACGGTCTGCACACGAGCCCCAACACGGCCCCTGCAGAGGCTGTGGACAGGGGCTGGTCCCCACCTCCTCTCGGGAGAAGCTCTTGCTTCGCCACGTCTGACTGGCGATGTTTTCCTCTCTGCTACACCACTGGGTTTGCCTACACCCCACTCCTCCGATTACAAAGTCTCGCGTCTTTAACAGCAAGAGTTTCTAAATTGTACCTATTGGTATTTGAGGTTAAATCTGAGAGCCTGTTGGGATGCAGGAGGTGATGAAGGCAATAAAACTGGAAATAAAAGAAATTAGCCGTGATCAAGTAGGAAATCATTGGAAAGCAGGTAAGTTTCCCGGGGCTTCCCGGAGCTTTCTGCCTGTGCCTCTGCATCGGCCGTATCAGAACATGCCGTGAAAGACTAATAAATAAAATAATTCCTCCAGGGCAAGCAGAGTCAGAAAATGGGAAACAAATCAGTGAAATTACTGGATTCCTTTAAGCTCCTGGAAAGAAGGCAGGCTGCTGGGGTGGGGCGGACACACACACACACACACACACACACACACACACACACACACGCACGCAACACACACAGCACCATCGTCGCGGGGCTGTCCTGGGAAAGCAGTGGCCTCGGAGTGGCATCAGTCATGACTTAATGGTGCTTTGAAGAAAGTCTGACAAGAGGCCAAAGTGCTTTTAGACAAATAAACAAGCATGTTTAAGTCACAAAAAGGATAAAAAAAAAAGCTCCTTGAATAATGAGGCCAAACAAATGAAAAGTGGCAGATGATGAAGAAATGGAACATTCCAGAAACAGAGAAAGGGGGGCCTGAGAGAGCCGCGGTCCAGACACCAGCATCCAGTGCCCACTCCCCAGCCTAGAGGCGCCAGGTACCGTGGTGGCCAGTACCTGTCCCTCACATGCAACTACATGCCTGGTGAGTGAGAGCCACTTAGCAAGTCGGGGCACCTGGGACTACCTTGGAGAACCCCCAGAAGAAAGACACACGGGACGAGGAGAGAGGACAGTGTGGGTTTGGGGTGACAGAAGCAGTGTGGTTGACAGGGCAGTGTGGGTGACAGGAACAGCATGGGTGACAGGGCAGTGTGGGTGACAGGGCAGTGTGGTTGACAGGGCAGTGTGGGTGACTGGAACAGCGTGGGTGACAGGGCAGTGTGGGTGACAGGTAGAGTGTAGAGTGACAGGACAGTGTGGGTGACAGGGACAGTGTAGGGTGACAAGGCAGTGTGGGTGACAGGGCAGTGTGGGTGACAGGGACAGTGTGGGTGACAGGGACAGTGTTGGGAACAGGACAGTGTGGGTGACAGGGCAGTGTGGGTTTCAGGGACAGTGTAGGGTGACAGGGACAGTGTGGGTGACAGGGCAGTGTGGGTGACAGGGACAGTGTAAGTGACAGGGACAGTGTAGGGTGACAGGGCAGTGTGGGTGACAGGGACAGTGTAAGTGACAGGGACAGTGTGGGTGACAGGAACAGTGTGGGTGACAGGGCAGTGTGGGTGACAGGGCAGTGTGGGTGACAGGGACAGTGTAAGTGACAGGGACAGTGTGGGTGACAGGGACAGTGTGAGTGACAGGGCAGTGTGAGTGACAGGGCAGTGTGGGTGACAGGGCAGTGTGGGTGACAGGGCAGTGTGGGTGACAGGGACAGTGTAAGTGACAGGGACAGTGTAGGGTGACAGGGCAGTGTGGGTGACAGGGACAGTGTAAGTGACAGGGACAGTGTGGGTGACAGGGACAGTGTGAGTGACAGGGCAGTGTGAGTGACAGGGCAGTGTGGGTGACAGGACAGTGTAGGGTGACAGGACAGTGTAGGGTAAAAGGGCAGTGTGGGAGAAAGGGCAGTGTGGGTGACAGGGACAGTTTAAGTGACAGGGACAGTGTGGGTGACAGGGACAGTGTGGAGTGACAGGGCAGTGTGGGTGACAGGGACAGTGTGGGTGACAGGGACAGTGTGAGTGACAGGGACAGTGTGAGTGACAGGGCAGTGTGGGTGACAGGGCAGTGTGAGTAAAAGGGACAGTGTGAGTGACAGGGCAGTGTGAGTGACAGGGCAGTGTGAGTGGCAGGGCAGTGTAGGTGACAGGGCAGTGTAGGTGACAGGACAGTGTGAGTGACAGGGCAGTGTGGGTGACTGGGACAGTGTGAGTGACAGGACAGTGTAGGGTAAAAGGGCAGTGTGGGTGACAGGGACAGTGTGGGTGACAGGGCAGTGTAAATGACAGGGCAGTGTGGTGACAGGGCAGTGTGAGTGACAGAGCAGTGTGGGTGACAGGGACAGTGTGGGTGACAGGGACAGTGTGAGTGACAGGGAAGTGTGAGTGACAGGGCAGTATGGGTGACAGGGACAGTGTGGGTGACAGGGACAGTGTAAGTGACAGGGCAGTGTAGGTGACAGGACAGTGTGAGTGACAGGGCAGTGTGGGTGACAGGGACAGTGTGAGTGACAGGACAGTGTAGGGTAAAAGGAAGTGTGGGTGACAGGGACAGTGTGGGTGACATGGACAGTGTAAATGACAGGGCAGTGTGAGTGACAGGGCAGTGTGGGTGACAGGGACAGTGTGGGTGACAGGGACAGTGTGGGTGACAGGGCAGTGTAGGTGACAGGGCAGTGTGGGTGAAAGGGCAGTGTGGGTGACAGGGACAGTGTAAGTGACAGGGCAGTGTAGGTGACAGGACAGTGTGAGTGACAGGGACAGTGTGGGTGACAGGGACAGTGTGAGTGACAGGGCAGTGTGGGTGACAGGGCAGTGTGTGTGACAGGGACAGTGTGGGCGACAGGGACAGTGTGAGTGACAGGGCAGTGTGGGTGACAGGGACAGTGTGGTTGACAGGGACAGTGTAGGTGACAGGGACAGTGTGGGTGACAGGGACAGTGTAGGGTTAAAGGGCCATGTGGGTGACAGGGGCAGTGTGGGTGACAGCGACAATATGGGTGACAGGGACAGTGTGAGTGACAGGGCAGTGTGGGTGACAGGGCAGTGTGGGTGACAGGGACAGTGTGGGTGACAGGGCAGTGTGGGTGACAGGGCAGTGAGTGACAGGGCAGTGTGAGTTTCAGGGCAGTGTGGGTGACAGGGAGAGTGTGGGTGACAGGGGCAGTGTAGGGTGACAGGGCAGTCTGGGTGACAGAGAGAGTGGGTGACAGGGACAGTGTGAGTGACAGGGCAGTGTGGGTGACAGGGCAGTGTGGGTGACATGGACAGTGTGGGTGACAGGGCAGTGTGGGTGACAGGGACAGTGTAAGTGACAGGGACAGTGTGGGTTACAGGGCAGTGTGGGTGACAGGGACAGTGTAGGGTGACAGGGCAGTGTGAGTGACAGGGCAATGTGGGTGACAGGGCAGTGTGGGTGACAGGGCAGTGTGAGTGACAGGGCAGTGTGAGTTTCAGGGCAGTGTGGGTGACAGGGACAGTGTGGTTGACAGGGACAGTGTAGGTGACAGGGACAGTGTGGGTGACAGGGACAGTGTGGGTGACGGGGCAGTGTGGGTGACAGGGACAGTGTAGGTGACAGGGCAGTGTGGGTGACAGGGCAGTGTGGGTGACAGGGCAGTGTAGGTGACAGGGCAGTGTGAGTGACAGGGACAGTATAGGTGACAGGGCAGTGTGGGTGACAGGGACAGTATAGGTGACAGGGCAGTGTAGGTGACAGGGCAGTGTGGGTGACAGGGCAGTGTGGGTGACAGGGACAGTATAGGTGACAGAGCAGTGTAGGTGACAGGACAGTATAGGTGACAGGGCAGTGTGGGTGACGGGGCCGTGTGGGAGACAGGGACATGAACTCTACCCTGTCAGACTCTGGGGAGCACTTCAGTCACGTGTGAGGACAAGAGCCCGGTGACCGACAGCCGTGGGGTTGCCTTGCACGTGGCCCGCGGGTTGGTGCCCAGAGCCACTGACCTCCAGGCGTGACCTCTGAGCAGAGTCAGATCTTACCTGTCAGGTGGGACCCAAACCGCCAAGTCCAAGGAAACACCGTGTGCCGATGGCAGTTCGCACTCAGCCCAGAGCCGGGGAGAGCACGTGCCGCCCCTTCCTGGTCCCGGTGCCAGCTGTGCCCGCGCGCCTCTCTGACCCGCCGCCCCGAGGTGCTCCTCACGCCTGTGCGGCTTCAGGTGTGTGCAGACACTTGCTCTGTTTCGGGCTGGGAACTCCCTGCTCCAAGAATCGCTCCCCAGAGGCAGGGAAGGGGCAGCCGGCCCAGCCTCGGTTCTGCCATTTGCGTCGGGACAGCGCCCTCTGCTGCCCACGGTGTGACCCGCACGTCGCTCCCGTGCCCCACCTGCAGGCTGCAAGCAGGAGGCCCCAGGCCCCATCTGCCGGCAGAAACAGGAGCCAGGACGGTCCGGTCCGGCAATAAAGCTACTTGTCGGGGAGCAGAAAGGCCACCAGAGGGAACCTGGACTGCAGTGTCCAGGGCGAGGTCACTCCTGAGCGGCCCCCTGAGCACTGCTGGGTGTGGCCCCAAACTGGAAGCTGAGAAGCAGAGCGGCAGCGACCAGCCTCCTCCGCTGAGGGGAGGGTCCACATGGCCGCCCTTGGGCCCCTCAGAAAGGCCACAGCAGCCGGATCCGGTCACTGCAGGACCTGAACACATTTCTCATGTAATGGTTTTGGGCCACATCCAGCAATGCTCAGGGGCCACTCCTGGTAGGCTCGGGACCATATGAGGTGCCAGGGATCGAACCCGGTCAGCCCGTTGCAAGGCAAGTGCCCCCGCTGCACTGGCTCAGCCCTGCCCGTGCACTCGGGCATCACTCCACGGAGTCGTACTTGGGCATCACGCCTTGTGGGGTCTGCACTCTGCGATGACGCCTCGCGGGATTGGGGAACCCTATGGGTGCTAGGACTGACCCAGGTGAGCTATGTGCCAGGCAAATGCCCCCACTACACTATCGCTCCGGCCCCTCGGCCACTGGAAGTTTGAGAAGCAAACGTGCCCCGTGTCCAGAGAGCAAAGCACGTGGGAAGCACCATCAAGCCCCGCTTTGTCGACATTAAGCTTCACATACACTGAGATTAATTTGAAACTATTTGCATATATCATCAAAATCATGCACTTATGATTAGATTGTGTGTGTGTGTGTGTAGGGATGAGTTGTGAAAATATTCCTTTTTTTTTTTGCCTTTTTTAGGCCACACCCGTCGATGTCCAGGGGTTACTCCTGGCTCTGCACTCAGGAATTAGTCCTGGTGGTGTGTGGGGAACCATATGGGATGCCGGGGATTGAACCCGGTCGGGCCGTGTGCAAGGCGAACACCCCTCCCCCTGCGCTACCCCTCCGGCCCCGTGAAAATATTCTTGAAGACAAAACCACCCCGTGGCCACGACCAGGCTCTGCTCCTCGCTATTTAGAGTGGGCACTGCTGCTGGGTCCCTTTCTGGACTGTCCCCAGGGCTACGCCCTCCTCTCACCCACGGCCTCCCGCCCCAGGCTCCACATCTGAGGGGTCAGGGAGTGGACTGCTCCAATGCAGACCCCCAGCGGGCTCTCGAACTCACTCTCACAGCTCCAGGCTACGCCCAGCACGGCTGGCCCTGTCTGTCCACAGAAGAGGCCACTCTGGGTGGGACACAGCCCTGGACACAAGGCCCACATGCGTCCCTCCAGGCCCTCCAGGGAGTCTTGCAGCCCAGAGGCCGCGAGGAGGACATGCATCTTCCTCGCTGGGGCTCCGGATACCGCCATGCTGCCAGCCAAGGAGCACCGTGTTCCAAGGGGCAGGGAGGGCAGAGCCAGCCACGGAGCACCGTGTTCCAAGGGGCAGGGAGGGCAGAGCCGAACACCAGCTCTGCGTGACCCCCAGGACCGGGGCGTCTGGCCGCTCCACGGAAGCGCGTTGAGGACCCGGCAGAACCCAACCCGGAGCTCAGGCAGGAACATGCTTCAGGGGCCTGGGAACGGGTCTCGGCTCTGTGTCCTGAGCTCGGAGCAGGGCTCTGTGAGAAGACCCCTCAGGTCCCAACGAGTGACCTGGTGCCTCCGAAGGCGGGAAGTGGCAGGGTGTGGCTGCTAGGACCCCAGTCCCGATTCCGCCCGAGTCTGCCCCGCGCCTGGCGTCCAGAGCACCAGAGCTCACCCCAGCCCTGGCTCTGCCCTGAGCGGCCGCTACTGGGGGCTCAGCACGCGCACCCCAAGGCCAGACAACTGCCACAGGAGACACAAGCCGGTCACCAGAAGGGGGCGACGTGCCAGGCAGCCACACCGCCAGTCCCTTGGGGCAGGCGCCGGGGCCCTGAGTG
The DNA here is from genome assembly GCA_021461705.1 of Cryptotis parvus. Lineage (NCBI taxonomy): Eukaryota > Metazoa > Chordata > Mammalia > Eulipotyphla > Soricidae > Cryptotis > Cryptotis parvus. The sequence goes on from JAJIBD010028458.1 coordinate 29,652, forward strand.
CGCCCGCTGTGCTGAGCGCGCCCCACCTGCCGACAGATCCGTGTGGGCCCCAGGCTGCGCTGGGGAGCTCTGTGTGTGTGTGTGGCGGGGGAGGGCTGGAGCCACACCCAGGCGACCGCTTGACACCCCTGTCGCCAGGGACAAGTGCGGCACGCCGCTCCCTGGTGCAGCCGTGAGTGGGCGCCTGGAACACCGGCTCATCGCGAATTCGGGGGCCACCGCTCGCCTTGCTGACCTTTGCCTTAATTCTCGCCTCTTCTCTGCTCATTAAGTCCCGTTCTGGGAGCTCTTATTGGCTCCCCGCCTCTCTCCGATTAAATAATGACCAGGATCGCTGCAGCTGCCGCCTCCCCCTCGTTACACCCCCCCGCCCGGGCACCCGCTTTGGAGGTGTCGCGGCCGTGCTGGCATCCCTAAATCACCCCATTTGTGTGCACAGAGCTGCTCCCACCAATTACGGAACTCTTGCCATTTTCCAGGGGAAATTTTACTTTTCCAAGCAGTTATGCTGGGTCTGATCCCGCAGGAAAGGGAGGAAGGACACATTGTCTCCAAACCTGCTCAGGCGGTGCGGGGAGGCCTGTGCTGGGCGTGGGCACCGAGCGCCCCGTGCAGGGCATTGCTTAACCCGCGTCTGACGTTCAAGGCGACGCAGGACAGAAGCATGACGACAGCAAACTGCTCACACAGGAGCCCCGACATTTCCTGAGAAGCGCGGCGGCGGGTCCGAGCAACAGTGCCCGGGAGGGCGCTGGCCTAGCACGCACCCCACGGTCCCCTGAGTCTGCCAGGAGTGACTCTGAGCACCGCTGGGAGTGGCCCAAAACAAACAAAAAATAAAATTTAAAAACAAACAAGCAAGGGAATAATACAGAGGAGAGCACTTGCCTTGCACGCGCCGACCCAGGTTTAATCTCCGGCATCCCAAATGGTCTCCCAGCGCACTGCCAGGAGTAATTCCTGAGTGCAGAGCCAGGAGTAGCCCCCGAAGCGCCATCGGGTGTGGCCAAAAAAGCCACTAAGTCCACAAACAATGCCAACCTCAGCAGGAGACAGGCCAAGACAGCTCCAGGACCCCGAGTTTGGTCCCAGCACAGTGCGGAGCCGAGCACTGCCCGTGGGACCCTGCTGAGCCCCCCAGACCCGTCCAGCCCCTCAAGCCAAGACTGTCAAGAATGGGGCTGAGCCCCCCAGCACACGAGGTGTGGCCCTGAGTCAGCCTAGGAGCCGGCAGATACACTGAGACCTACACACACACACACACGGACAACCCCCCCATACACACACACTGGGACAGCCACACACACACACACACACACGGACAACCCCCATACACACACATTGGGACAGACACACACACACACACACACACACGGACAACCCCCATACACACACACTGGGACAGCCACACACACACACACACACACACGGACAACCCCCATACACACACACATTGGGACAGACACACACACACGCACACACTGGAACAGTCCCACCCACACACACACTAGGACAGCACACACATACACAGGGACAGCCCCACACATACACTGAGACAGCACACACACACACACACACACACTGGGGCAGCCACACACACATACACACACACTGGGACAACACACACACACAGGAACAGTTCCCACCCCCCACACACACACTGGGACAGCCACACACACACACACACACACACACACACACTGGGACAGCACACATACATACACACACACGCACACACAATGGGACACACAGAATTGGAGCCCTGTGGCAGCCGCTGGTCGGTCCAGGTGTCTCCTGAGGGTCTGCACACGACCCTGCCGGGGCTTCACTGTGGCTCAGGGGCTGGGGCCTCCTCAGGCCGGGATCTACGTGAAAGGCCACCGGGAAGCAGACAGACGCCACCAAAAGAGCCGACGTCTCGCGCTCACGGCCGTGGTGGGCTTTCTTCCCCTTCTTCCCCGTCTGGAAGTGGGCAGCCGGGATGGGGCCGCTCAGACAGGAGGCAAAGGCGGGCAGAACCTGAGAAGGCGACAGGGACCTGGGCAGGTGGATCCTCCCTGCACTACTGGGCGCCTAGGGACGGGTCCCCAGAAGGAAAGCATGGATGCGGGCTCAGAGGGTCCCAACAGATATTGGGGTACACCCAGCCGCGCTTGGGGCCATCCACCCCTGACCCATGGAAAGGAACAAGGCCGTAGCCTTGAGCGTCTAAAAGCTCTTTCCTTTCATCTCTCCTCACTCGCTTCCTCTCTCTCCACCTCACTCCACACACACCAAGTCCAGTCAGCTAGGGCTATACACGCTAAAAAGGTTGGAAACGTGAGCTACAAGAGGTAACGGACCTTAATCCCGAAACCATGAGATGAGAAAAAGTGCCTCCTCTGGGCAAACTACCAGGAACCCCCCATGGAATCCTGCCCAGGACAGAGCTGGGGTCCCAGCATGGTTTTCTCCTTTCCCTTGCTGGTAAACAATCGTCTTAATAATGTTTCCAGTCATTTTGTGTAAGAAAGTAACAGCTAGACATTATCTGCACCCGGAATTAAATGTATAGGGTGGCTATTCCGGGACAACACACCATACATCCCAGACTATCCTCTTGGCCAGGTGGGTCATTCCTAGCCCCACAGGGTCCTTTGTCAGTGTTTTGCTTATCTTTGGGTCCTGACAGAGCCTGTTCACACAGCAGAGCCTGGCAAGCTACCCGTGTCGTATTTGATAGGCCAAACACCAGTAACAATTATAGACCTCATTCCCATGACCTGATCGAATGGTTTGAGGCTCTTTCTGTTCCTGGAGCAAGCAGGTGCCCTTGGGCTCTAGCAGCATGAGACAGGACATATGGAGATGCTACTGGGGCCCGCTCTAGCAAATCGATGATGAACGGGAAGACAGTGATACAGTGATTGCTCAGGACAGTTAGTCCATCCCATGTCAAAACCAGGGTAGTTTACTCACAGCTTACCTGGGTCCACCCAGTCCCATGAGGGGACCCTCCTTTCAGGGTATAGAGAATTAGAATCAATCTAAGGATAATGGAGGTCTTAAGTTAGGAAATATGATGGATGCCCGGAGCAACTGTTTAGTTAATTAACTCCCATATTATAAATGCATAGTCCTAGCCATTTACCATGTCGGAGGGCGTAGCTGCGAGCTCCCAGCCACCACAGCCAGCAACTGGAAGAGACACTCTGCAGCCGTGTGACATTCTTAGACAATAATGGAAGTCTGGACCAGGTCCTTCCCAGGATCTTTCATATTTATACACTGTAATGATAATTCTCCTGCACAGCAGAGCCTGGCAAGCTACCCATGTCATATTTGATATGCCAAAAAACCAGTAACAGTTATAGACCTCATTCCCATGACCTGATGGAATGGTTTGAGGCTCTTTATGTTCCTGGAGCAAGCAGATGCTTTGGGCTACACTAGCATGTGACAGGACGTATGGAGATGTTACTGGTGCCCGCCTCCAGCAAATCGATGATCAAGGGGAAGACAGTGATACAGTGATACAAGTCCTAGCCATCTTCCGGTGTCTACACAAAAAATCCATAGTACTAGAATAAGCATATATAAGGGGCATACGGGAAAGACGTAGTTTACAACACAAAACCCAGAGCTGACAAGGAGACAGAGGGCTGGGAACAGAGGATTCTCCATGCTGAGGATTCTCCCAGCATGCACAGCGGCCCTGGCCCTCCCATGACCCGGGATTCTCCCAGCGCGCAGGGGTTCCCTGGGAAATTCTCCCAGAGTTCTCTGCCTCCCTGCTAGAGTCTCCTACCAATACTATGATCACCGAGGCTGGCGGCCCAGGGACAGCCGGGCAGGGCAGCCGGTCAGGGCAGCTGGACAGGGCAGTGGACAGGGCAGCCAGACAGGGCAGTGGACAGGGCAGCCGGACAGTGCAGTGGACAGGGCAGCCGGACAGGGCAGCCGGTCAGGGCAGCCGGACAGGGCAGTGGACAGGGCAGCCGGACAGGGCAGTGGACAGGAAGCTGGACAGGGCAGTGGACAGGGCAGCCGGACAGGGCTGCTGGACAGGGCAGTGGACAGGGCAGCCGGGCGCTGCATGCTGGCAGGAGTCTGACCCGTTTCCAGAGAAGCCCGTTCTGACCTCACAGCGCAGAGAGCTGGCGGGACCGGCGGAGGCTCCTTCCCTCCCCTCCTTCCTTCCCTCCCTCCGAGAGTCCTGAAGCAGCTGCAGAAGCAAGAGGAGCCCGAGGGGCGCCCTTCGTGCCACGCCCTCAGGGAACTTTCCAGAAGGGCCCGTGTGGACGGAATCCCACTGCAGGTCGGAGTCCACCAGTGTGAACTGCTGGGAGGCTCCAGGTCCCCGTGCAGCCGCTGCCTCCTCCGGGCGGGCGCTGGCTCCTCACATCGCAGTCGCTTCCATTATTATCCCAGAATTCTCTCTGGGTCGATGTGCCCCGCTTCACATCCTCTTACAGTGCTATAAGCTGTGAGAAGCCTTGCAGCTGTGCTGAGCAGCCTTAACCAGAGCAACACGGCTCTTCATCGTCGGGGAAATCGAGGGCTGCTCCTTTAAGAGATGTCCAAAGAGCTGGTGAGTGTTCTCAGGCACCGAGATAGTCTCCGTCACTTATGGGATGAGCATGTGACAGTTCCCGGGCAGAGGGCCCTGGGCGGGAGGCAAGTGGGGCCACAGCAGAAGGGACAGCTAACAGACGTGGGCCCAGTGTCCCGCTGCCCTTCGTGGCCACTCACACAGGCACTGGCGCACGGACACCGCATTACCCCTTTGGGAGGTTCGTGTTCCAGCCCTGGGGCCGCTGGCTCGGGTGGACGGGTGCAGCCAGTCCCGGTCTCCCGCAGGGAGCCCACGAGAGGCGACAGGCTGGCTCGGGCAAAGCTGCCGGGACGTGGGGCTGCCGCGCCAGGACCGCCGCGAGTCCCGGTCTGGGAACTGGTGCTCTCTCCTGCGTGTCGCAGACCCCGCCCCCGGGGACAGTGGGACTGGGTGACCCGGCGGCCCTGGGAGGAGGCGCTGACGGCTGAGCCCGCCCCTGTGCCCCCTCTGTGGTGCCAGTGTGGCCCCGGCCCGGCCCCCATCTGCACCCCTGAGCCTCCAGCCCGGCAGTGGCTGGGGATGACGGAGCTCTGGCTGCTCGCCCCCAAATCTGCTCTTTTCTCCTGGACTGAAGGGACGGACACATGCTCAGCCCAGAATGAAAAAACAGAGACGGGAACCCAAGTCAGCAACAGAACTTTCTGGAAGCTCCCGCAAGCCCCGGAGAGCACCTGCTGACTGGGAGATGCTGGGCAAGCACCAAGCCGCCCAGGCTTTCTGGCCATGCTGGTCAGCAGTGCAGTCAGGTCCGGTGACTGCTTACCTGCAGGGCTCAAGACTCCCAGAAAGGCGGGAAAGCGGACACCTGGCCTCCAGACCCTCTGCGGTGAGGGGGGCAAAGGTCTGTCCCTTCCCAGAGAATGTGCCCCGGAGCCGGAGGGTCTCTGCCCCTCCTGGAGGCCCTTTCTACAGCCATTCCCCTATGAGTCACCAGGGGTCGCTGTGAACCTAATCCAGAGCCTCGGCGAGCGGCCCGCGGCCTCCCTGGTCATCACTGTGCTCCTCCAATGTCCAGCAGCTTCTCCACAACAGGCAAAGGGGACCCCAGGGACACCGAGCACAGAGGACCCGGGGGAGGGGGGAGCTGGGCCCTCCTGGGCAGGTCTGACCAACTAGGAGCCCAAGCAGGGGCGGAGCCTCTGCCCACAGCAGCAGGAGGGAACCTGCCGCCTCCACCCGGTCTGGAAAAACCGCCTCCGAGCCTGCTCCCAAGCGGGCCTGCTTCGGCTGTCTGCAGGTGGCCTGCCCCTCTTGGCTCGTCCACGGTTCCCTGCGGGTCCCGGCCAAAACCACCAGGCCAGAAAAGCTGGTGAGGGCAGGGGTCGTGACCGGGAAGCCAGGCTGCCTGTGCATGAGCGCAGTGATGGTCTGCAAAGAGGAGAATCACACCCAAAAGTACAGGCACCAGGCGGAAGCCACAGCCGGACTGCAGGCGCCAAGGGCAGCGGCCTTCTGACCACCGAGCACCATGCAGCAGGGGGCTAAGTCTCCGGGACGCAGTGAGTGGCCCACAGGGCACAGAACGCTGCTGAGCCAAGTGAGGCCCGGGACGGCCCATGTTCAAACAGAACACGCAGCACCTGGCGGCCCCGTGCCCGGGACAAGGAGGCCTCGTCCATGCAGCAGCAGGGCCAGGAGCCGGGCTGGAGGGTCTCAGGACGAGAACCCAGGCAAGACCCTACTTAGTGCTCAGGCCCCGAGTGGGGAAGCGCAGAGGGTCTGAGGGGCGGGGGTAGAGGGCCAGAGGGGGGACGCAGCGGCCCAGAGGGACGCGGAGAAGACGAGAAGACACGGACACACAGCTCACGTGATCCCGGGCAGTCTCCGGCCTCTACTCGCCACCAGACCAGGACGGGGTCTCTGTCCGCAGGGCTAGTGCCCGGCTGGGTGGTGTGCCACCTTGGGCTGACCTGCTGGGAAGAGCCCAGGAGGAAAGGCAGGAAGGGGGCAGGCGAGCGAGTGAGGACGGAATACCGGGAGCCCGTCCAGGCAGAGTGGACACAGTGTCGGTCACTGCCCGGAACCTCCCGAGACGGAGAGTCACAAACCCACGAGGCGCCAGAGAGACCGCTGACAGGCCCCACAGCACGCGCCTTGCACAGTGAACCCGGTTTGAGCCCAGCACCCCGCATGATCCAGAGCACCGCTGGGTAGCTCCGAAAACAACAGAACCGACAACCCAGACCCAGACACGGGCGTTCGCGGCTCAGTGGGCCACATGAGTCTGTGGACAGGCCCGGGAAGAGCGTGTGCATGCGCAGCACGCATGTTTGGGTCTGTACATGCAAGATTGTGTGTGAGTGAGCAGTGCCTGCCAGTGTTGGCACACGAGTGCACGCGAGTGTGAGAAAGTGTGCACGCGCAGACCAGCCTTTTAGAGACTGTTCGTGGGGACGGGGCCATAGCACAGAGGGGAGGGCGTTTGCCTTGCACGCAGCCCACCCGGTTCTACCCGGGTTCCCACAGGGTCCCCGAGCACCACAGAGTCCCCGAGCCAGGAGTAATTCCTGAGTGCAGAGTCAGGAGGAACCCCTGAGCGTCATCCAGTGTGGCCCCAAAAAGCCAAAAGGCATCAGATTGCATCAGACCAATGAGACCACAGATGTGTCTTTATGCAAATGACAGGATGTGGGGGAACCAATGGGACTCGAGTATGCAAATAAGGGTTTATAGAGGACCAATCAGATTGCATCCGACCAGAGACTGCAGATGTCTTTACGCAAATGATGGGTGGGATGTGGGGAACCAATCGGACTGGGTATGTAAATAAGGGTCTATAGAGGACCAATCAGATTGCATCCAACCAATGAGACTACGGATGTCTTTACGCACACGGGGATGTGGGGAACCAATCGGACTGAGTATGCAAATAAGGGTTTATAGAGGACCAATCAGATTGCATCCGACCAGAGACTGAAGATGTCTTTACGCAAATGACGGGATGTGGGGAACCAATCGGACTGAGTATGCAAATAAGGGTTTATAGAGGGCCAATGAGAGGCCGGAGTGATAGTGGAGCAGGGAGGGCGTTTGCCTTGCGCGCGGCCGACTGGGTTCCATCGCCGGCGCCCATAGGGTCCCCCCAACGGGAGTAATTTCTGATGGCAGAGCCAGGAGAGCCCTGAGCATCGCCTGCTGTGACCCCGAAAACAGAAAGAAACGGTTCTTGAGGTTCTCAGGAAGGCATTACAATCTGTCGGGGGCGTTGCCGCCCGCCCCGCGGGCTCTGGCCGGTGCGGAGACTCCCGCGGGTGCTCCCGGAGTCGCAGGAGCACTGGCGGGCCCGAGAGGCGGCGGGTCCTCCTGCGCTGCCCGCGCTCGGCCGCCAGAGGGCAGCACCGTCCGCGCCCCTGCCCCGAGCCCGCCCGCGTGGGGGTCCCCAGACCCCGCTCCGTGCGCCGCCCGCCACGGGGTCTGCGCTCTGGAACTGGGGTCCCGGGGCCTCCTTTTAGCGCATTCTCAGGGGCGCGGTATGGGCGCCCACCGGTCCCAAGGCTACACGCCAAACCCGGGTGGGCAGAGACACGCCTCCGCAGCCCCTTCTGCAGCCCCCAAGATGCTCCCAGAAGGGTGAGTGTCCACTCGGGCCCAGAGCCCGGCAGAAGGGTGAGTGTCCACTGGGGTCCCAGAGCCCGGCAGAAGGCTGAGTGTCCACTCGGGGCCCAGAGCCCGGCAGAAGGGTGAGTGTCCACTCGGGGCCCAGGAGCCCGGCAGAAGGGTGAGTGTCCACTCGGGGCCCAGAGCCCGGCAGAAGGGTGAGTGTCCACTCGGGGCCCAGAGCCCGGCAGAAGGGTGGAGTGTCCACTCGGGGCCCAGAGCCCGGCAGAAGGCTGAGTGTCCACTGGGGTCCCAGAGCCCGGCAGAAGGCTGAGTGTCCACTCGGGGCCCAGAGCCCGGCAGAAGGCTGAGTGTCCACTCGGGGCCCAGAGCCCGGCAGAAGGGTGAGTGTCCACTGGGGCCCAGAGCCCGGCAGAAGGGTGAGTGTCCACTCGGGGCCCAGAGCCCGGCAGAAGGGTGAGTGTCCACTGGGGCCCAGAGCCCGGCAGAAGGCTGAGTGTCCACTCGGGCCCAGAGCCCGGCAGAAGGGTGAGTGTCCACTCGGGGCCCAGAGCGCGGCAGAAGGCTGAGTGTCCACTCGGGGCCCAGAGCCCGGCAGAAGGCTGAGTGTCCACTCGGGGCCCAGAGCCCGGCAGAAGGCTGAGTGTCC
>JAJIBD010028459.1:0-28298 GCA_021461705.1 Cryptotis parvus
TACTGATGCTCTGATGTTAGCCCAGCGAGACCCACGAAGACTCCTATTCCACAACAGTTACAGTGATAAATGTGTGTCCTCTATTTGTTACAAGAGCAAGGAAAAACAGACACAAGCAGTAGAGAAATTTTGGGTGGCGTGAGCCTCTTCTGTGTGACTGCATTCAGTCTTGGGGCTCAAACGACCAATGCCGGCACTGTCCCCAGTCACTACATAGTCCAAACACATGCATCCTGAGAAAACCTTGTGTTACTTATGTTACTGGTCTTGAATGCAAGAGTTATATTTTTATTCTCTCTCTTCTTCACCCACCTCCCCAATTTGGAAGTCGCTGATCATTACATATTGAACATACGCCTCAGAGACCTGGGCCCTACGAAAGCAGGATGAGAATGCTATTTGGGGCTCCCAGAGAGGCATCGAAAGAGCTATGCTTGAATATCATGCCTCACTCAAGTGAGAGAAGGAATCCGGAGTTCTGACCTCCATCGCTATTCCAGAATCAGGGATGCTGTCTCGCTTGCCAAGGCATCGAAAATCAGATGGGCTGGACATGTAATGCGATTTGGGAGATGACCACTGGACTAGAACCATTACCCAACTGGATCCCACGGGATGTCAAAAGATCGCGTGGCCGCCCACCTACACGATGGTCAGACTTCCTTGCCAAGACCCTGAAGGAACAGTTAGAGGCTCTTCAGATTCCTGAATCAACCAGATGCCATTGGGCTACATTGGCACGTGATAGGGCCCAATGGAAATGTTACTGGCACCCACTCGAGCAAATCGATGAATAATGGGATTCAAGTGATCAAGTGATTATTACATATGCCTCCCCCATCCTCTCAAGTTGTGAAAAGTTTACTGTGTAACATAAAATAACACAGTAAAATGAATTATATGTGAGAAGATGCTTATTTCCTGGTTACCAGGCCAAGTGCAGAGGGAGCAAAGTTCTCTAGAAAATCCTCTCCCTGTTCTCAAACAGAAAACCAGTGAGATATTGTATTCATTCAGCCAAAATGTATTAAGGAACAGACAATATTGAATAGTGGCAAGACTTGGATTATGAAACTGTGATCACTAGTGGAGAGAGGCGAAGGGCAACAGAAAGGGTTGGACCAGAAGTGACAGGACCGTGGTGAGGGGGATGGTTGGTAACTGTTCATTAACTCCATAAACGCTAACACCAGTCTGACCATGCGACCAAAATGACAGTAAAACCAAATTAAACTAGAAAGTTATTCCATAGAAGAGAAGGTTTAGGAATGGTCATGTGTAAGTGTCCATGCATGTGAGTGTTTGGATACTGTCAGTTTTACAGGACAAGAAGCATAATATCCAAAGGACAAGGGCAGAAAATGCTTCATAAAGTCTATGATGTTTGAATCAGATCTTAAGGGAGAAATATACCTTCCATAGGTAGAGGTGCAAGGACAAAGAATGGGCATAGGTATAGCAATGTGGATATAGTTTGTACTTTTAAAGAAATTGCTCCCAGCTGGCTACTTAATTTAAATTCTCTGAGCTTTAGTTTCCTCACCTACAAAATGATGATATAAGTCTGGTGATGTTTGAAAAATAAAGCAAAATGGAAGGCTATGAAGTTATGGAGATAATATTTAAAAATGAATCATGGCCAAGTGTACAGAGTGAGCAAGTTTTGTCACAGTCTATATCAGTAGGCGTTGGGTATCTATTTCAACCAGGTCCCAGATACAAGGATTACATGAGGCCTCAGGCTGATGGGACAAATATGAATTTATTAGTGAAAGACGAAAGAACACAGAAGAGTTCCTAGAGAAAAGGCACTACAACAAGTGGTAGATTGAAGCATGAGTCTCTGTTATTGATCCCAGAGTGAGCAGTACCACCTCCTGGGCGATGATGAACCATGCATGGGGGCTATTGGAAAACACTTTCTGGGTTTTGGCTTAACCAAAGAAAATTTCCAGGGAGCCACTGAGTGATACTTTTTTCTGAAAAGCATAGAGTAATCCAAATAAGTTTGGGAATCTCTGATCTCTAGGGTTTCAAGATGAAGAAAACTATTATCAGGCATTGGAAATATTATTAGATGGCTGGTAGATTGTAGGCAGCATGGGAGGGCTAGAATATCAAATACAGAGTGAGAAGAGAGGTAAAAATAAAAGAAGGTTCTGAATTAATCAAGAAGTTGTATATATGCACAATGGAATATTACGCAGCTCTAAAAAGAGCAAAATCATGCAATTTGCCTCATCATGGTTGGAACTAGAGTAGATCATGTTTAGTGATGGCAGTCAGAAAGGGATAGAAGCCAAATGATCTTGGGAGATAAGGTGTACATCAAGGTAGCAGCCAGGACCAAAGACCACACAGCAGGAGAACTGGTGTGGTTCATGGAACTGACTTGGGATTAGGGTAGAGAAAGAGGAACTTTGGGATCCTTGAGTGAAGAAGAGGAGTACATTGTTGATTAGTGTGACGTTGGAATTATGTGCACAGAAGACGCCCAATATAATATTATAAATCATAGAACTTAGTTAAAAATGAAGTATATCTATCTGCTTTATACTAAGAAAAGGAAATTAAATACTTTAAAACATAGAGAAATAGGAGGTGCCAGTAGAAAGAAGAGTTCATTTTGGCAGACTTTCCATTCCAAGAAACTGGTACTCCTGTGGGTAGTGCTCAGAGCTCATGCGGGGTTTCCTTCAGAGGAGCTGGTACTCCTGTGAGTAGTGCTCAGAGCTCATGCGGGGGTTTCCTTCAGAGGAACTGGTACTCCTGTGGGTAGTGCTAGAGCTCATGTGGGGTTTCCTTCAGAGGAACTGGTACTCCTGTGAGTAGTGCTCAGAGCTTCGGGGGTTTCCTTCAGAGGAACTGGGTACTCCTGTGGGTAGTGCTCAGAGCTTGTGGGGTTTCCTTCAGAGGAACTGGTACTCCTGTGGGTAGTGCTCAGAGCTCATGTGGGGTTTCCCTTCAGAGGGAACTGGTACTCCTGTGGGTAGTGCCTCAGAGCTCATGTGGGGTTTCCCTTCAGAGGAACTGGTACTCCTGTGGGTAGTGCTCAGAGCTCATGGGGTTTCCTTCAGAGGAACTGGTACTCCTGTGGTTAGTGCTCAGAGCTCATGTGGGGTTTCCTTCAGAGGAACTGGTACTCCTGTGGGTAGTGCTCAGAGCTTGTGCGGGTTTCCTTCAGAGGAACTGGTACTCCTGTGGGTAGTGCCTCAGAGCTTGTGCGGGTTTCCTTCAGAGGAACTGGTACTCCTGTGGGTAGTGCTCAGAGCTCATGTGGGGTTTCCTTCAGAGGAACTGGTACTCCTGTGGGTAGTGCTCAGAGCTCATGCGGGGTTTCCCTTCAGAGGAACTGGTACTCCTGTGGGTAGTGCTCAGAGCTTGTGCGGGTTTCCTTCAGAGGAACTGGTACTCCTGTGGGTAGTGCTCAGGAGCTCATGTGGGGTTTCCTTCAGAGGAACTGGTACTCCTGTGGGTAGTGCTCAGAGCTCATGTGGGGTTTCCTTCAGAGGAACTGGTACTCCTGTGGGTAGTGCTCAGAGCTCATGCGGGGGTTTCCTTCAGAGGAACTGGTACTCCTGTGGGTAGTGCTCAGAGCTCATGTGGGGTTTCCTTCAGAGGAACTGGTACTCCTGTGGGTAGTGCTCAGAGCTCGTGCGGGTTTCCCTCAGAGGAACTGGTACTCCTATGGGTAGTGCTCAGAGCTCATGCGGGTTTCCTTCAGAGGAACTGGTACTCCTGTGGGTAGTGCTCAGAGCTTTGCGGGTTTCCTTCAGAGGAACTGGTACTCCTGTGGGTAGTGCTCAGAGCTCATGCGGGGTTTCCTTCAGAGGAACTGGTACTCCTGTGGGTAGTGCTCAGAGCTCATGTGGGGTTTCCTTCAGAGGAACTGGTACTCCTGTGGGTAGTGCTCAGAGCTTGTGCGGGTTTCCTTCAGAGGAACTGGTACTCCTGTGGGTAGTGCTCAGAGCTTGTGCGGGGTTTCCTTCAGAGGAGCTGGTACTCCTGTGGGTAGTGCTCAGAGCTCATGCGGGGTTTCCTTCAGAGGAACTGGTACTCCTGTGGGTAGTGCTCAGAGCTTGTGCGGGGTTTCCCTTCAGAGGAGCTGGTACTCCTGTGGGTAGTGCTCAGAGCTCATGCGGGGTTTCCTTCAGAGGAACTGGTACTCCTGTGGGTAGTGCTCAGAGCTCATGTGGGGTTTCCTTCAGAGGAACTGGTACTCCTGTGGGTAGTGCTCAGAGCTCGTGCGGGGGTTTCCTTCAGAGGAGCTGGTACTCCTGTGGGTAGTGCTCAGAGCTCATGCGGGGTTTCCCTTCAGAGGAACTGGTACTCCTGTGGGTAGTGCTCAGAGCTTTGCGGGTTTCCTTCAGAGGAACTGGTACTCCTGTGGGTAGTGCTCAGAGCTCATGTGGGGTTTCCTTCAGAGGAACTGGTACTCCTGTGGGTAGTGCTCAGAGCTCATGCGGGGTTTCCTTCAGAGGAACTGGTACTCCTGTGGGTAGTGCTCAGAGCTCATGCGGGGTTTCCTTCAGAGGAGCTGGTACTCCTGTGGGTAGTGCTCAGAGCTCATGCGGGGTTTCCTTCAGAGGAACTGGTACTCCTGTGGGTAGTGCTCAGAGCTTGTGCGGGTTTCCTTCAGAGGAACTGGTACTCCTGTGGGTAGTGCTCAGAGCTCATGCGGGGTTTCCTTCAGAGGAGCTGGTACTCCTGTGGGTAGTGCTCAGAGCCTCGTAGGGGTTTCCTTCAGAGGAGCTGGTACTCCTGTGGGTAGTGCTCAGAGCTTGTGCGGGTTTCCTTCAGAGGAACTGGTACTCCTGTGGGTAGTGCTCAGAGCTTGTGCGGGTTTCCTTCAGAGGAACTGGTACTCCTGTGGGTAGTGCTCAGAGCTTGTGCAGGGTTTCCTTCAGAGGAGCTGGTACTCCTGTGAGTAGTGCTCAGAGCTCATGCGGGGGTTTCCTTCAGAGGAACTGGTACTCCTGTGGGTAGTGCTCAGAGCTCATGTGGGGTTTCCTTCAGAGGAACTGGTACTCCTGTGGGTAGTGCTCAGAGCTTGTGCGGGTTTCCTTCAGAGGAACTGGTACTCCTGTGGGTAGTGCTCAGAGCTCATGCGGGGTTTCCTTCAGGAGGAGCTGGTACTCCTGTGGGTAGTGCTCAGAGCTCGTGGGGTTTCCTTCAGAGGAGCTGGTACTCCTGTGGGTAGTGCTCAGAGCTTGTGCGGGTTTCCTTCAGAGGAACTGGTACTCCTGTGGGTAGTGCTCAGAGCTTGTGGGTTTCCTTCAGAGGAACTGGTACTCCTGTGGGTAGTGCTCAGAGCTTGTGCGGGGTTTCCTTCAGAGGAGCTGGTACTCCTGTGGGTAGTGCTCAGAGCTTGTGCAGGGCTTCCTTCAGAGGAATTACAGTGGGCAATTTAGAAAGTTCTCCCAGGGACCAGGGAGATAGTCCAGTGGGAAGGTGCTTGCCCTGCATAGAGTTGACCCAGGTTCCATTTCCGGCACCACATATGGTCCCCCCAAGCCCTGCCAGAAGAGAACCCTTAGAGCAGAGCCATGAAAAATCCCTGAGCATAGCCATTGTGACACCCACCCCTAACCACCAAATAAGAAATCTCCCCTGTGGGCTGCAGAGAGTTCACGAGCTAAGATGTTACCTTGCATGCTACAGATCCCGGTTTGACCCTGGCCCCATAGACAACCCCAGGCCCTAGCAGGGTCACTCCTAAGCTGGGTAAGATGGGTGCTCCTCCCCACAACAAAATTGCTCCCTTTGATTTGCAGTGGAGGATACCTTAAAACATAGAGAGAAAAGGCCCCTTGAAGAAGCTAGCACAGGCCTTTAAGAATCTTGTTCTTGGGTCAGAGGGTCTAGTTTTCAGGCAAAAGAGAAGGAAGGATGAGTGTGTGGAAGGGTAGAATTACCGGCCCAGTTACAGCAGATCCAGACTTGGAGCAGGGAGCATGAGGGCTCAGAAGGACCCTGAGGCTTGGTTAGGTGGTGAAATGAGCCATAAGAGGAAACGTGGGGTACCTGGAGGGACTAGAAAAGATCGATCTCAGCGCACCCCTGGGTGTCGGAGACTCCTGAGGAAAGATGGAGCTTTCGGAGGAGGAAGGGCTTTTTCAGGATCTCTTTGTGTTAGCAGTTTGCTCCTTTCGTTGTGATTCTGAAGATTTCCTTTTCTTTGTGGTAACTCATTTAGGCTATGTTTTTAAATAGCAGGAAAATCAAGTTACGTCTGGCCTCGGAGAGGCATCTCAATTCTATCAATAGTTCAGCCGCAGAAACAGTTATACAGGTATAATTATACAAACATAGAGGTGCCTGGTTTTTATTAATTTTATTGAGTGTTTTGTAGCTCTGAGAATGTGAGCATACCCTGTCATGGTAGGCACACGGTGCCTTCTGATAGATAAATTGTCCTGGACAAAGAACAGAGCCCACTGAGGGAGCTGTTACTGTCTGAAACCATGAAAGGCACCAACGTAACCTCGGGGAAAAGATCAAGATGTCCTGAGTTGAACAAAACTTAATGGTTTTAGTCACTCAGGGTGGGGGTTGGGGGCCACTGCTGAGAATTAGTGAGGGAAGAGAAAGTGCTATTTTATATCTGGAACATGCTATTCCCATGAATTGTTAGAAATAAAGAAATATGTACCCTCCATACTGATGAACTTTAATTCATTTGCATTCTCCCTTTAAGAAAAACAATGTTTTTGGGGCTGGAGCGATAGTCCAGTGGGTAGGGTGTTTGCCTTGCACACTGCCGGCCTATGCCGGCTTGGGTTTGATCCCCGGCATCCCATATGGTCCCCCCGAGCACCTCCAGGAGTGGTTCCTAGTGCAGAGCCAGGAGAAACCCCTGAGCATCGCCGGGTGTGACCTTAAAAGAAAAAAAAAAAGGAAAAAGAAAAACAATGTTAAATCTCTGCATTGGAAGCAATGGATATTTTTTACATTTATTTATTTTTTTATTTTTTTTTATTATAACACCATGAGATAGACATTTACAATGCTGTTCATGATAGGGTTTCAGTCATACAGTGTTCCAACACCCATCCCCCCACCAGTACACATTTCCCACCACCAATGTCCCCTGATTCCCTCCTCCCCTCCCCAGCCTGCCTCTATAGCAGACATTCTCTCTCTCTCTCTCTTGCTCGCTCGCTCTTTCTCTCTCTCACTCCATTCTCTTACACATTGTGGCTTGCCACACATACACTTAGGGGTTATCATGTAAATCCCTTTGCCTACATTCAGTGTTCAGTTCTAGTCTGGCATTACCAGTTCCAACAATTAGTAAAACACTGATATATATTTATATCCCACAAATGAATGCAGTCATTATATATCTGTCCTTTACCTTCTGACTGATTTCACTAAGCATGATAATCTTCATGTCCATCCATTTGTAGGCAAATTTTATGACTTCATTTTTCCTGACAGCTGCATAGTATTCCATTATATAAACATACCATAGTTTCTTTACCCAGTCTTCTGTTCTTGGGAATTTGGGTTGTTCCAGATTCTCACTATTGTGAATAGTGTTGTGATGAATATAGAAGTGCAGATAGTATTTCTGCTGTGTGTTTTTGGGTCTCCAGAGTATATTCCCAGGAGTGGTATTGTTGGAGTCAAATGGGAGCTCAATATCTAATTTTTTGAGGAAGTCCTTATTGTTTTCCCCAAAAGGCTGGTCCAGTGGACATTCACACCAACAGTGGATGAGAGTGCCTTTCTCCCTGTATCCACAGCAGCACTGGTTGTTCTTGCTCTTTTAGATATGTGCCAGTCTCTGTGGTGTGAGATGATATCTCATTGTTGTTTTGATTTGCATCTCTCTGATGATTAATGATGAAGAGCATTTTTTCTTATGCCTTTTGACCATTAAAATTTCTTCATTGAGGAAATTTCTTCTCCCCATTTCTTAATTCTTTCCCCTGATTTTAAAGCTATTATTGTTTATTTGCTGTGTCAGGGATCAAACCCAAGGCCTCACACATGAAAGGCAGGAAGTCTGTGCTGAGCTATGTCCCCAGCCATTCCTTTTCTCTCAATTCTGTCCTCAGAGTGTGAGATAACTCATGTGATTTCGATTTCCATTTCACTAATGATGTTCAACATTTTTGCTTGTGTTTGCCAGTCATCTTTAGATCATCTTTGAAGAAGTGTCTATTCAAAACTAGTGCCTTTTTAGAAAGATTATGTTGTTGTTATATCTATTCTTTGTATATTTTGAGTATTAATCCCTTTTGGATATGTGTATTGTGAATATCTTCTCCCACTTGGTCTTTGTTAATTGCTTAAATCTATCAGGTAAGGAAACTGAAGACCTGTGGGATTAAGCTATTTTCCCAGCATAGCTAGTATGTTTCCCCAACCAGAGCTCATACTTTCTATTTTTTTAATTTTTATTTTATTTTATTTTATTTTTAATTTTTATTTTAATTTCATATTATACCTTAATAAACTCTGTGGTAACAAGCTTGTTCTTGGCTATTCATTATAGACATTCATCATATAGATATTCAATATTTAATGTTCAATCCCACCACTATTGCACCTTCCCACCACCATTATCTCCAATTTTCCCACCCACCCCTTAAGCTTGCCAACATAGTAGACCCTCAGTGATTTATTTTATATTGCTTGTTGTAATTTACTACAAGAGGATCAAAAAATGTTTCCTCAGAAGAAAGGGTGAGATTGTGTATCTTGGAGCTATTAAGCCCTTGTATAAGAGATTACTAAAATGTTAGAGCTAAAACTTCTCTGTTGGTATTTTATTAACCGAGATTGACTGCTTTCTACTTTACATCCCAACCAATCTGGTGCTACACTGGTTTATCAGTGTTGTTGTGGCTGTGCACTCCAGGAAGTCTGAAAATTTTAACAAAGTGATACAGCTGGAGTTAAATTTTTAAGTGGGTGGTTTTTGAGGTGTGTGCATGACTGCCACGGCTTGGGGAAGTGCAGGGACGTGAGGAGAGGTAGTCCATCCCTGACTCCATGAAAGTCTGCAGATTTCAATCACAAATCCCACATACCTAAGTTTCCCAACAAATTCCCTCATTTCTGGATGAGGATCATTCTGAGCAATAGAGTCTAGCCTTGAGCATGGTGGCAATTATGGTGTGGAGGTTTTCAGCTGTCTGGGCCTCTTGGTGTGAACTCCTCAGCTCTGGGACCTCACCACCTGAGTTCCACAGTAACTCTTAAATGGACCTGAAGAGCCCTATTCAGACATTAAAACTCTGTTGCCACACACATAGCACTGGGAGCTGTGTGAACTCCACCAGCTGGAGGTCATGTTGCCGCCATCTTTAGGGTGACCCACTCCAGGCCAGCATTTCATAGTGAGCAACCAGCCGGTTTTGTTTTATGGCACTCTCCCTGAGCCAGGATACCCACGGGGCAGCCACGTTCACTCATTCAGAAAATCTGTGGCCCCATCTGGCTGTTCAGAGGTGCTGAGAGCTGCCGGTCCTCTGCCAGCTCCGGCCCTTGGTGCTGCACCACTGCCATCTTGCCTCCAGCTGCACTCCATACTTACTTTTGCCTTTAGAGAATTCTACAACCCTTTATTTCAGCTGAGCTATTCCATCTAAATCAATCGCACTACACTGTTCTTTTCTCATTTCAGCACTGTCACCAACCCAGTGATCCAGATGAGAAACCAACGCACCCTTCTGCTCATCCTAAATCTAATGTATTGACAGTCCTACTATTGTATCTCCCCAATACCTCTCAGAGTCATTGATTACACTCTTGTCAATCATCTTGACTTGTCGCACAAGTTCAAGCTACCCCTAATTTCTTTGGACATTTTCTTACTTACACATGGTGTTCCTTATATCAGCCATTTCCCCTCTTTTTGTTTATTTGTTTGTGTTTGATTTGGGGCCACACCTGGCTGTGTTAGGAGCTTACTCCTGGCTTTGTACTTAGGATCACTTCTGATGGTGCTCATGGGGCCTTATGGGGTGTCAGGGATTGAACCCAGGTCAGCCATATGCAGGCAAGTGCCCTCCCTATTGTACTGTTGTGCTCTGTCCCGCTCATATCTTATTTACCCAGTATCCTAGTGAGAAAACTCATGTCCAGTATATTGATGCATTCTCCCTGCCTGATGTTTCTCACTTTCCTCAGCAGAAAGAAAAAACAGAGTGGGAAACCTTCTTTTCTGCCCAAAACCTTTATTTATAACACCATTTGCAGGCTATGCAGTACAGGCAGACGGCGGCCCCCTGGAAGCCAACAAGAAACATGTATGTCAGTCCCATCATGGACCAGCATCAGATCCACAAGATTTCATGGGCCTTTAGGGCCTGCAGGCTGCATGTTCCTGGACCCTAAAACCAGGCAAGAGGAAGGGCGTGTGATGTCAGTAGCTGTTCACCAAGGTAACCTTGTTGTGCTGAGAGGAGAATAGTGCAGTTTTAGAATCAGATGCCTTGAGGACAGGAAGGGCAGCTCAGAGAAGAGCATGTCTTCATGCGTGAGACCTCGGATTCACTCAATAACCAGCACCACCGAAATCAAAGGAGGACAGGAGGGTTTTAGAATCAGAAGCTTAATGTTTGGACCCCCAGTGTGTTCTTTCTTAGGGCTGCCATTACAAGCCCGTTGGCTTCAAACAGCAGAAGCCTGTTCTCGCAGGATGTCGATAGGAACAATCTCCTTTGTCTGCACATTGCAGGAGAAAATACTTTTTGGTCTCTCCTCGCTTCTGATGCTTGTTAGCATCTTTGGGCAATTCCTGGCTTTCATCCTCATCATTCTGCTCTCTCTCTCTCTCTCTCTCTGTCTCTCTCTCTCTCTCTCTCTGCCTTTCTCTGGCCTTCTGGAATGTGTGTATGTGTGTGTGTGTCTGTGTTCTATGTGTCCAGATCTTTCTCTCCCTAAGAACACCAGTCCTTGGAGTCTACCTGAATTCAGTATGACCTCATCTGAACTCAGTATTTGAATTCAGTATGACCTCATCTGAACTCAGTATTTGAATTCAGTATGACCTCATCTGAACTCAGTATCTGAATTCAGTATGACCTCATCTGAACTTGATTCCATGTAGAAATGTAAATCAGTATCATCAGTTACAATCACAATTACATCTATTCAAATAAGATCACAGTCATGGGTACTGGGATTAAGACTCCAACACATCTTTCAAGGAGACACAGTTTAACCCTCTCCACCGTATCTGCCCCATAACGTCATGCTTCTTTGAGCCTTAGGCTTCTCACTTCTCACAGCAGAAATGCCAATATCTCATTTCCAGGCTTCCTGTGAACAATAATTGAGATAATGCCTGTGAAGTGTTCATCACTGTGCCTATCTCATAAACCCCACTCTGTAAATGACAGGAGTGATTTATTGCCAAACCTTTCCCTTTAATAGTGTTTCTGTCTGAGAACCTCTATTCTAAGCATACCAAGGAAACTTGCCATTTTAAAAAAACTTGTGTCAGATCTCTTGTGAAAATAAAGCAAATGTCTCCAGTGTATATCTTTATTTTGACTTCTGAATGTCAAGTCTCCTTATGGTAGGATGTATGGATTCTCAAAAAACAAACCAAATCCAAATTCAGAAGTTAGGTACTGATCCGGAAGTGATGTGAATTCAGCCTAAGTCTGCAGAGACACCACTGAGGAAACCCACCCCTTTTCCCTCTGAGGTCACCCCCTGCGGGGGAGGAGCCATGACTAATGATTCTCAGCAGCTCTGCCATGGCTTTGCTTCCACTGTCCAGCTGCCTATTCGGAGAGACAGGTCATTGGCCGAGAAGACAGTCCCTGCTTTCTCAGATCCATATCCTGGCACTCTCTCGGCTGCCAGTCTTGCTACCAGAAGCTTCTGTGTCATGAGGTTGGTCTCAGATGTTCTGGAATTGCCGACCACAGTGTAGACATGGTTCTGGGCATGTGTGCGCTTAGTTTAATCAGTGTAATTGAGTGGTGTTGGGGAAGGCTCTTGTACTGAGAATGGCATCAGTGCTAAATGGCAGCGAAAACAAGAATCTCCTTGGGGAAAGTGGAATGGACAGCATAAAGCTGCGGAGCTGCCCTGTCTGTCTGTCTGTCTGTGCCATGTAGACCCAGAGCCCCTCCTGCTGGACTGACTCATCACCAGACCCCAGTGACCAATTGGCCTGCCAAGTCAGGGAAGCGTGGCCTGACCCTTCTCATTTCACAGGGTAAGGATGGGGCAGCTTTCCCGTAGGGAAATGGAAATAGAAGAGATGCCAAACTGTACATCACATTTACCCCTTGGTCTGTAGAGAGAGAATTTTTAAAAAATCAAACAGGGGCTGTAGAAAATGGGGCTCTGAGGGTAGTTCAGCCCTGGGTTTGATGTCCAGCCTCACAGCCTGGTATTGTGTGTATGCCTACAGAATCCTTGACATGTGGATGTACCTTAAGAATATCACAAAAATACCTAGCTAAGACTACGCTAGTATGGAAGACTTGTTCCAGAAAATATGTCTCATATCTCATTCATTTTTCAGATATATGTTGAAATTATACTAATGTTGCTTTATTGGGTTAAGTAAAATACATGATTAGCATTATTCTCTGTCGTATTCCCTTTGCTTCTAATTATCTTATATTTCACTTGTATCACTTGTCTTCCTGTTGATCATCGATTTGCTCAAGCAGGCACCAGTAACATCTCCATTCATTGGGAATAAGGTTCATTATTGTTACTGTTTTTGGCATATCAAATACACCACGGGTAGCTTGCCAGGCTCTGCTGTAGCTCTGGGTTCATCCCAGGGGGCCAGTCTTTTAATCAGAACTTATTAGTATCAGTATTTTATATTTCATTTATGGTTTAATAGAAGTCTGTGTATTTGAGGCATACAACATGTTTTGGTACAAAGAAGTGACTGCCGCTGTCCAGCCGCTCAGCATCTGACCCCTTCACAGTTACTATTTTTGAGTGTGGGATGAGTGCAGTTGAAATACACTCTCTGCGCCTACTTTCAGTGTCCATCCAGCGTCATCAAGTTTGGCCCTCATGACTATAAAATGAAATAATTTTTAAGTGGTAAATTATCTAGTTTATATTGACAAGGACACGAAGCCACCAATGCCTCTTTGGTCGCGAAGTTCTGAGGAACAGTTCTTCTCCAGTGTCAAAGACGGCATGATGTGGTTGACGCCTCCCTCGTCTCAGTCAGACCAGTGATGTCACACTTGATCATTTGTGTTTGCATTATCAGGTCATCGGTATATGCTTCCAATGCCAGCATACGTGCATTGAAAGTACAGACAGTCATTTTAGTCTTTCTTCGTTTTGGCATTTTTAGTATGGCCCTGAGATTTTGTCAGACCCTCCTTTTTCGTCCTTAGTGCTGTCATATTAAGGACTCTTTCAGGGTCAGGAAGATAAAAACATTCTTTACTGGTTTTGGCATATTGAATACGCTGGGCTCTGCCGTGCAGGTGTTATACATACATACATATGTACATATATATATATATATATATATATATATATATACACATACGTATATATTTTTTTTCTAAAATCAAGGATGCTGTCTCATCTGCCAGAACATTGAAAATCAGATGGGCTGGTCATATAATGCGATCTGG
This sequence comes from Cryptotis parvus, assembly GCA_021461705.1. Lineage (NCBI taxonomy): Eukaryota > Metazoa > Chordata > Mammalia > Eulipotyphla > Soricidae > Cryptotis > Cryptotis parvus. The sequence goes on from JAJIBD010028459.1 coordinate 13,593, forward strand.
AGACCACCGTTGGACTAGAGCCTTTACGGATTGGATCCCACAGGGCGCCAAAAGATCGCATGGCCGCCCCACCTGCAAGATGGTCAGACTTCCTTATCAGGACCCTAAACAAACAATTCAAGCTCTCAATATCCCCAAAACAGACAGAAGATGCCATTGGGCTACACTGATACGTGATAGGGTCAAATGGAAACATTACTGGTGCCCGCTCGAGCAAATCGATGAATAACGGGATATCAAGTGATCAAATTATCTAGTAAGATAATTTACCTAAGTACATTTCCATGTGTGGCTTGCAATATGTTTCTTTTGATCAGCATTGCTCTCATATTTAGAAGGTCCTGGCCCAGAGTAGCAGAGAAGAATACAGAATCACAGCACTGCTGTGGGATTGAATGGTCTCAAGTGACAAAATAAAGATTTTTTTCCAGGAGAAGGAGAATGTTGAGTGACAAGTTCCGGGTGGAACAGTCAAGTGTGCTTAGGGAATCATGAGTAGGCCGTCAGGATGCAGTGAGGGGAGCAACTTCAGGTGGTCTTTTGATACCATGGCATTTGTTTTGTACATTCACAATCACTCTGTTGATGGGCATCATATGACTGATGAATAGCAAGGGAGTGGTCATCACTGGTAGTAATGACGGAAAACTATAAAAGAAGCCACCAAATCTTTTTGCTTTGGATTGTTTATTGTGAAGGCTGCCCTAGAGAACATTGTGATGTTACCTTGTGATTAAAGTCTCGAAAGAAATTAAAAGGATTGTGTTTGTCGCCACACCCTTATTATATATCCTCAACCTAGTGAATGCTTATCACTCTCGATTTAAAAGTGCTTAGAGAAAGAATACATGAGTGATCAAACTCTACTTCAGGCTTTTCAAAATTCCTCACCTACTGCAATGTCCCTTGAGACAGCTACCGGCTATGCTGGGACAAGCTACAGCAAGAAATACTGAGCTGGGTTCATTTAATATGGGAGTTTTTTCATTCTTCTTCTGAAAGTACTTAAGGGGAAAAAGATATCCCTCGATATGGTGCTTTTATAATAATTGTTTACTTTTCCTAAATCATCTGAAGAAAATTAAACCACAATCTGACCTTGTACTGTATTCGGTACTTTATCTAGTTGTTTATTTATAAACTATATGCCTGGGATCATAATCTACAGTAGACAGAGTAGTAAATCCTTGTATTAGGGGAATATCAGTGGAATTTAAAGATATGCACACCAAAACTTTATGGATATGAGTAAGTGTGTCATAGGTAACTCCTACTGTATAGAATGAGGAAGAATTTCAAGAAATATTATTTGTTTCAAAGTGCTTCTTACAGAAGACCTTTACCCCTTTTCTCTTATGCAGGAAAACCACAGGGTCTTCTACATGTAGATTCTCTCTCCTCGGGAGGAAGGTAGCCACCCCTGGGAAGTGCGGCCAGAATGTCCAAACGCTAACTCTCGAACAGGGTCGTTTGCTGGTAGGCTCTTGTGTACTAGCCAGGATTATTGCAAGTCTGAGCTCAGAAGCTTCCCGGTCTGACTTTTCTGTGTCTCAATATGCTGGCCTTTAGAAAAGTACCAAACCTGTCTAAGCCTCAGCATCCTTATGCAGGCTGGAATTGTAGACTACTGTGTCATCGAGGCTATGAGCACTACCTAAATCACTGTGTATACAGTGTCCAGCTGTCCCCATGCAGTGACGGAGCTCTCATACAAGTTCTCCTTTCACTAGAGGAAGCTGGTTCTAAGTGAACTGCTCCCCCCCCAAGGCCTCTACATCTGCCGGTTCCTACCTGCCCTTGCCCTGATCCTGTATGCAAAGACGTGAGGCATCCTACAGTGCATTTTTTCTCAACCTCTTTTTCTGCATCTTGACTGCTTCCGTGCTGTCCTCCTCAAGATGACATGAAGCCACTTTCTCTTCCTTCACTCCTAGCTGTAGGTATATCAGCAAACGTGTCTACAGCTGGGAGGGTCTGGATGTAGAGCACTGTATATTATTTGAAGGGGTAAATTTCTATGTTTTTGTATTAGCATCCTGAATCAAAGCTCATCTGTTCCTCCTAGAGAGGGGATAAAATACGAGGATAGATGAAATTAACTGAGACGTAAGGGGTTAAGTCCTCACTAGGAACCTCCCCTCCACTGTACCTACTTACATGAATGAGTCACTTGACTGAAATAGTGACATCTTTAAGGAGAGATGGTAGAGCAGTAATTACCCAGACAGCCGTTTCCTCCACCTGCTCCCTGGAGCCGAAACTGGGATGTGTAAACAGGCACTGAGAGGGTCCAGAGGGTAGAAGCATCACACAGACAGAGCCTTTGTGACGTAGGCAAGCTCTCAGATCTCTTTGCTTTTATTTTCTTGTTCTTCTAGAAGAATTGCAGTTTGTCCCTTAGCCAGCTCCGTTGCATTTTAAAAGGGGTGTGGTCTCATACTTCTCTACCTACTTACCCGGTAGAAAAAAAAAATACTAAGGTGGGTGTATAAGAAAACGAAGCAAGGGGATGGGAAGCCTCTATCAGAGCAAGCCCTTGGGTTCTGAGTGGGTGCAGGGGTGAGGTGGGGGGCTCTGGTAGGACAGTGGTGCCAGGTGTCAGTACTTTGGTGGTGAGCGTAGTGTTGAAACACTGTACCCCTAAAACTTACAAAGATAAGTGAACTTCAACAAATACATATTTTGCAAATGAGGGTAGTGTCCTGTTTTTATTTCCATGGTAATGGAGGTTGCAACCTGAGCTCCCGCATGGCTGGTCTCATACTGTGCATATTGCAGGAGCGCCTTATTTGATGTCATGAGCGTTTGAAAATCCTGGGTCCAAGGACTTCCACTTGTCCCATTCTGAGTGCATTTGTGCCTCTTCAGGAAATCAGCTTTCTCAAGAGCTTATTAAGAATCACAGCTTTGCCAGTTAGCATAGATCCAGCTGATCTAACAGCAAAAATTCCCGGGTATCATCTGCAGTGAAAATGCAGTTGGCAACACTGTCCAGGCTAAGCGGGAGATCATTAGTATAAATACTCTGTAATTTTGAGCTGTAATTGTTATTAGGATTTTTGGAGGATACAAACTGTGATAGTCCTGAGCCTTTTCACCTTGAGATATCAAAGGACCCAACACAAAATTTGCAGCAGATTTAAAACAATTGAAGAACATTCGTGAAGGTGGTGTTTCAAAGATACAGGAAGCATAGTCACTTTCCTAGAGCTGACATAAACAAGTAACACATACTGACTGACTTAAAACAACCAGAAATGGTTTTATTTTACATCATATCAATTAATATTTGTATATAAAATGAAGAACTTATATTGATACTTCTCTATATTGAAACTGTGTCCTGTGGTTCTAGAGGCTGGAATTCTGAAGTCCAGGTGGTGGAAGGGGCTCTGCTCCTCCCTGAGGGCTCCTTCCTTAGCCCATCCTGATTCCTGGTGACCAGCTACCTTAGGTGTTTCTGGATTTGCAGCTTCTCAGGAGGATTCTAAGCATTTTAGATTGCCATGAACCCCCACTTCCTTCATTGATTTCATCAAGTAATAATCTTTCTAAATAGTAATTCAGATTACTGGGTGATTGGGTTTAAAAAATTTTGTTTTGTCATGTTATTTGTGCTGAGAAGGTAGACAAAGACCCCATTTAACCCACACCACCAGAACTCAGGGAAACTGAGAATGTTCACAAGCAATGGGGCCCATCCTTCGCCTGAGGGGTGGAAGAAGTGAAGGTGACTGGCTTCCCTCTGAATAGAAGCTGTGTGGCAGATCCGCCAGCTCTGGGGGGAGAGAATCCAGGGAGAGTTCAGGGAAATAGTGCAGGCCTCTTTGCATCCCCTCCCAACCTTAGAGTTCTTCCCAGGTTCCTGCTAGATTGAGCTAGGTAGTAAGTCCAAGCGAAGGAGCTCACTGATGCGTCCCTAAAATTGGGCTCTCAGAGCTTAGAGCAAGGTGATGAAGGGGTGGGGCATCTAGTATGGGACAAGCAGAAAATAATAAGTATAACCTGTTAACTTCTCCTCACCTTTACTGAACAGTCGGTGTAAATTAGAACTAATAATTGTGCCTGCCTCTTAGGGTTGATATCTTGAGGTGACATTATCCTAGAGTTCAGAAGGCAAAAATAAATGATGCAGAGATAGTGGTACTCACAAACAGGAAATAAAATCTGGCTGATCTAAGTGAACTGAATTAACTGCCAAAAAAAAGCAATCTAGAAAATCTAGACTTCCCAGAAAGAAGTTTTAGTGTTTCTGTGTTCATTCTTTTTATGTCGGTTGTAGTCTTGGCAACGACAAGGACTTTGTATTCTGTTCATCTTTGAATCTTACATAGCAATTTGACTTCAGTGGAAGCTCTCTCTATGGAAATGATCTTTTCCCTGGTTTCAGAGAGAAATACAACCCAGTCCACAGCATTGATCTGACAGCCTGAGGTCTTTCACAAACAATTTTGAAAGAACCCACTTGTCATAATTGCAAACCAAGCTCCAGAAATCCAGCCGGGAGAAACTGATTCAGGCGCTGCGGGCCAGTAAGAACTTGTGATATTCCATAATTTTTTTCACAGTCAACTATGATGCCTTCAGATGGGAATGTTAAACATGTCCTTTCAGACTACTGTGTCCTTCTCTCATGCCCACAGAAAACACCACTGGTCGGTCTCTGTAACCAAACATGAATCCAGATTGTTCTCAGCCCACGACTGGTCGTCTCCACCACCCCAACCTCTCTTTTATGACCAGTAATGGATCAGGCCCATTTGCCACCAGCCCTTGGAGACTTTGTGCTTTCTTAGAATAAGTTTATATTACTAGAATTTCTATCACAGGGGAACTCTCTAAATCGGTAGTAAGGAAAATCCTTCACTAATGAATGCAGAAATACTTTTTCATCTGGCTTCATCACAGAACAAGGATCATGAACAAATGTGTTTCCAGATCATTGAAACCTGTTCACTCAAGTACCCTTTCTGATGGAAACATTTTGAAGGTATCATCATGACACACTTCCTTGCTGGGAAACAGAATGTATGAAACACAGTCACGTTCTCATTACTCAGCCTTTTATTTCTGGATGTATTATATCAGAAGACTTCTTTTTTATTTATTAGTCTCTATATTTTCAGAATGGCACTGAGTGTGGCTTTGATGGTTCCTGGTCTCCCTCATTTTATCTCAAGGCTACTTGGGCAGTAAGGAAGGCTATCAAGACCCAAGGTAATTAATGGCAAATCACTAGTCCATTTTCCAAGTGCTACCAGTGAGGAATTTTTACCTGCAAAGTCACAGAGACTTCCTTTCTATACCTGTGCTTCTGAAAGTGAGACTGGTATAGATAGGTAAAAGCTGTGGAGTTGTGATCCTGGGTCAGGCCTATCTCCAGGCCTGTATCCATCATGTGACCTTACACAGGTCCCCTAATTTCTCCTGCTCTTAGTATATTTTTGTTGAAAAGTAGACCTTCACTCTAGTTAGTGATTCTGTTCTTAACTTTTGAAAAGTGCCACATTATTTATCTTTTAGGCAGGATGATTATTTGTTTTGTTTCAATAGATATTGGATTTCTTTTCATTACTAAACCCCTGTGAGATACATAGTTACAAAGTTGTTTGTGATAGGGTTTTGATAGTACAGTGTTCCAACACTATTCACGATAGCCAGAATCTGGAAACAACCTAAGTGTCTGAGATCAGATGACAGTGAACATCATTCTCAATGGGGAAAAACTGAAAGCCTTCCCCTAAGACCAGGCTTCCTACTCTGACCACTTCTATTCAATATAGTATTGGAAGTACTTACCATAGCAATCAGGGATGAAAAGGACATTAAGGAAAGGGAAGAAGCTCAAACTGTCACTATTTGCAGATGGCATGATATTACCTAGAGAACCCTAAACTCTCTACCAAAAAGCTCCTAGAAACAATATATTACTATAGTAAAGTGACAGGGTAAAAAATCAATACCCAAAACTCAATGGTTTTCTTATATGCAAATAACGAAAGAGAAGAAAGAGATATTAAAGAAACAATCTCATTCACAATTGCACCACAGAAATTCAAATACCTAGGAATCAGTTTGACTAAGAATGTAAAAGATCTGTAAAAAAAAAGCTACAAAACGATGCTTCAAGAAATAAAAGAGGACCTGAGGAAATGGAGATACATTCTCTGCTTGTGGATTGGGATAATTAACATTATCAAAATGGTAATAGTCCCTAGAGCTTTATACAGATTCAATGTGGTCCCTATAAGGATATCCATGACTTTTTCTTCAAAGAAATTGACCAAGGCATTCCTGAAATTTATTTGGAATAATAAAACCCCACAAATAGCTAAAGCAGTCCTTAGGAAAAAGAACATGGGCAGTGTCAATTTCCCCAACCTCAAACTCTACTACAAAGCAGTAGTAATTAAAACGGCATGGTATTGGTATAAAGACAGACCTATGGAATAGAACTGAATATCCTGAAAACACACTCTCAAATATATGATCACTTAACCTTTGATAAAGGAGCAAAAAAAATATTAAGTGGAGCAAAGAAAGCCTCTTCAACATGTGGTGCTGGAAAAAAAAACATGTGGTGCTGGGAAAACTGGACAGCTACATGTAAGAAAATAAACTTAGATCTTCTAAAGCCATGCACAATAGTCAGATCAAAATGGATTATTAAAGATCTCAACATCAGACATGACTCTATAAAGTGCATAGAAGAAAACATAGGAAAAACGCCCTATGACATCGAAGCTAAAAGCATCTCCAAAGACAAAATACCACTGACAAAGAAAATGGAAACACAGATAAACAAATGGGATTATATAAAACTGAAAAAAACTCTGCACTTCAAAAGAAATGGTGACCAAGATACAGAGACACCCCCAGGCTGGGAAAGAATATTCACCCAAAGGGGACTCTCATCCATTGTTGGTGGGAATGTCGACTAGTACAGCCTTTTTTGGAAAACAATATGGACATTCCTCCAAAGACTAGAAATTGAGCTCCCATTTGACCCGCCATACCACTCCTGGGAATATACCCTGGGAAGCCAAAACACACGGCAGAGACACCATCTGCTTTTATTTTCATAGCAGTACTATTCACAATAGCCAGAATCTGGAAACAACCAGAGTACCCGAGAACTGATGACTAGATAAAGAAACTTTGAGAAACTTTTGGTAAATCTACACAATGAAACACTATACAGCCATTAGGAACAAAGTTATGAAATTTGCCTAAAAATTTAGTGACATGGAGGGGACCATGTGCGTGAAATTAGCCAGAGGGAAAAGGACAGATACAGAATGATAGCATTTATTTGTAGGATATAAAAAAAAATAGCTTGATCACTTGACATCCTGTTATTCATCAATTTGCTCGAGCGGGCGCCAGTAATATTTCATTTGACCCTATCATGTGCCAGTGTAGCCCAATGGCATCTGAGTGCTTCAGAAATACCAAAGCCTCAAACCTTTCGTTCAGGGTCTTGGCGAAGAAGTCTGACCATCTTGTAGGTGGGCTGCCTGATCTTTGACATTCCGTGGAATCCAGTCGATAATGGCTCTAGTCCAGCGGTCATCTCCAAATTGCATTACGTGTCCAGCCCATCTGATTTTCAACACCTTGGCAACGAGACAGCATCCTGACTCTGGAACAGCAACAGAGGTCGGAGCTCTGGATTCCTTCTTTCACTTGAGTGAGGCATGATATTCCAAGCATAGCTCTTTCGATTCCTCTTTGGGAGACCCAAATAGCATTCTCATCCTGCTTTTGTAGGGCCCAGGTCTCTGAGGCGTATGTTAATGTAGGGAGAATGGTGCAGTTGAGAGATGTGCCCGGAGCCAGAGGTTCTTTGTCTTTTTAGCTATTTCTTCGATGTTTTTGAAGGCATTCCATGCGCTCTCTCCCTCCTCGTAGCTCCAGGTTTTAGGTTGTTCATCATGTTGACTTCTGACCTAGGGTACACATAACTGCTGCATGCAGAGATGTTTATTCCATTGAGAGTGGCCATGGGGCCTCTGCAACTAGTTCATTCTTCATGAACATAGTTTTCTTTAGATTCAGCTGTAAAACCTATCTTTCCAGCATTCTTGGTTGAAGTCAGCCAGCATTTGTACCCACTTGGCTAATGTTTGGGTGTTATGAACGATGTCATCAATTGAAGTGGGAGGTGGTTTAGTTGCCGACCATCTATCTTCACTCCCATTCTTTTTCCCATTCCTAATTGTCACATGATGTTCTCTAGGGTGGCTCTGAAGTTTTTTGTTGAAATGGTATCACCCTGCCGAACCCCTCTTTTGACATTACGATCTGCTTTGTAGAATGGTGAGATCCTGGTGGTGAATCCGTATTACAGCTCGGGGATCTTGATGTATGGGTTTGAGCGGCCCTGTTTGGCTAGGACTCCAATGACTGCTTCAGTCTCCACACAATCAAAGGCTTTCTGTAAATCAATGAGCGTGAGACAGAGTGGCATCTTAACCCCCCTACAAACTTCAATGAGCTTGGTTACTGTATGGATATGGTCCAGTGCACAGAATCCCGGAAGCCAGTTACAGCATGGTATAGAAAGGGCAACCAGTGAGCAAAAAAAAAATAGCATGAGAGCTGTATCCAAGGCCAGACAAAACATGGATCAGGCGGTCTTGTTCCAGTGGGTAGAACCTAACAAATATGTGTGGGAGTTAGAGATTAGGCAATACAGAGAAAGGAACAGTATACTATCTCATATTGTAAGCCATAATACCAGCATAAAACTGAGCATTGGAGTGGCAAAGGATATACATGATAACCTCTAACTGTATGTATTGCAAGCCAAGCAGTGTGTAGAAGAAAGAGAGAGAGAGAGAGAGAGAGAGAGAGAAGTGAAAATTGCCTGCCACAGATGCAGGCTGGGGAGGGAAATCACATGGGAAAGTGGTGGAGGGAAATGGTCACAGGTGGGGGATGGGTGCAGGAACACTGTATGACTGAAACCCAAATATGAACACTTTTTAACTATATGTCTCATGGTGGTATAATAATCAAAAGAATATTCACCCAATGCTCATCTGATAAGGTTTAATATTCCATGATATATCAGGCACTGGTAGAAACTTTACAAAAGAAAACAACCAACCCCATCAAAAAAATGGGGAGAAGTGGACCAGAAACTTCCAAAAAAGCAGAAATTTGGAATGGCCAAAAGGCATATGACACCCTATTAAAAGAAAGGCATATGAAAAGTGCTCTTTGTCATTAATTATCAGGGAGATGCAAATCAAAACAGCAATGAGGGTATCATCTCATCACAAAGACTGACACACATCCAAAAGAGCAAGAACAAACCTGTGCTGGCGTAAATGGGGAGAAAGGGACTCATCCACTGTTGGTGGGAAAACTGACTGGTCCAGCCCTTTTTTGGGGGAAAACAATATGGACATTCCTCCAAAAACTAAAAAATTGAGCTCCCATTTGACCCAGCAAAACCACACCTGGGAATATACCCCTGGAGACCCAAAACACACCGCAGAAACACTGTCTGCACTTCGATGTTCATCGCAGCACTATTCACAATAGCCAGAATCTGAAGCATCCTAAATGACCAAGAACAGAAGACTGGCTAAAGAAACAATGGTACATCAACACAATCTTTTCTGATATGCAGCTGTTAGAAAAGATGAAGTCATGAAATTTACCTGCAAATGATTGGACACGGAGACTATCATGCTGAGTGAAAGTAGTGTTCTACTCATTGTAGGAAATATGAATGCCAGACTAGAACTAAGCGTTGAATATACACAAAGGGATTTACATGATAATTCCTAAATATCTGTAAGGCAAGCCACAATGTATAAAACAAGAGGAGACAGAGAGAGAGAGAGAGAAGAAAAGGAATAGAGAGAGAGAAGAAAAGGAACAGCCTGCTATAGAGGCAGGCTGGGGAGGGGAAGGGACTTTGGGGCCATTGTGGTGGGAGTAGGACACTTGGTGAGGGGGGCAGGGTGCTGGAATAATGTATGACTAAAACCTAACCATGGATATTTTCCTAACTGTGTATCATTGGTATAGCAAAAATTATTTAAATAAAAAATAAATTAAAAAATTTAAAAGAAAGAAATTATGGTATAACCACACAATGGAATCCATGAAGCCACCAGGAAAAATAAAATCTGCTTATAAATGGATGGTTATGGGAGTATCCTGCTGGGTGAATTGAGTCAGAAGAAGAGGGGCGGACATAGAATGGTAGCACTTGTTTGTGGGTTATAAAAACCATAGTATGAGATTATCATCCCAGGTTGACATTTTATCAGTATTTTTGACCAGCTAGCTCAGTGGTCTCTTCTGATGTGATTACACCACGTAGTTGCATTCTTTTTCACGTCTTCCAACATAATTGACTAATAAATAAATGACCCTTATTTGAGAAAATACCTGCGAATTAATTTCCATTTATAGTGGTAAGTCTTGTATTTGTTATTTGCTTTTATAGTTTTATTTGTATATATGTATATGATGTTTGCTTTCCCTGCAGATGTCTGGGCTGTCTGCGACAACTGGTCTTTCAAGGACATTGTGGGCTATTTTAATGAGGCCAAGGTCACAATTTCCATTCCCATTTGGCCAGTTAACTTGTTCTCTGCTCCCCTCAGAGAAACATGCCTCTCCTAATCACACCAGGCTGTTCTCCCACGGGGGTGTGAGGGGTGGGAAAGGAGGATTTCTGGGCTCTGCACAAGCATGGGTCAAGCTTCTGAAAGCCAGGGGCCTCAGAGTTGTTGGCTATTATCACTCATTGGAATATCCTTTTTTAGCTTCAGAAATAGCTATCTTTTACTTTTCCTTGGATTGGGTTCTCACAGAAATCTGTCATTAGCTCTTTGACTTAGCTTGTCATTAGAACATCCCCACATCTGTCCCCTCTGCCGTGGCAACAGACCCTTGAGACCCAATTAGTACCATTATGTTTTTTCCACTATGTTGTGTCTTTGGTTTCTGACGCCGTGAGCTCCTGGGTCTCTTGTTAAAGAATCTACTAGAGTTAACATTTATTCAACATGTCCTTGCGCAAGTCAATTCTGCAGGAATTACCTCCCTTGTCCATCAAAATGACTATGGGGTGGAACTTACCATTCCTTTTTCCCAGTGAGGACCAAGTGTTGAGCAGTTACAATAGTTGTACCCAGTTGGTATTAGAATTCAAATTCCCTCCAGTCTGCTTCTAGATCCTGTTTGTTGGTCAGTTTTGTGAGGAATCCTAAGTTGTAATACCATTTAAGTCCTTATGACCGCTCTTCACTGCCACCCACCCCATCCCGTGGTCCCTTTGTCTCACCACTCTCTCAGTTCCTGTTTCTGTAGTAGATTCTGTATTCTTTAACCATAATCAATGTACTTCCCTGCTAAGGTGACGAGCTTGGAAGAAGAAATAGTAACGAGGTAATTACCACAGTCTCACACTGCTTTGATGATACCTAACTGGTGGGTAGATACTCTCGTACTGTGCCATTCTGATTGGACTTGGAATGAAGGTGGCACCCGTTAAGTTGTTCTAGCTGAACACACATTTCTGTGCCAGCAATTCCTGTGCAGTGTTCTGGTTTCTTTGCTGAATCACATTGCCACTATTGCATAAGCCTCACACACATCGTATAGTTATAAAGCACCCGAGTACTCACGGCAAGTGGAGCCTGCAATGAGGAGCCCTTTGGCCTAGCTGTACTTTCTCCCAGTGTCAGTGTGGATTAGATCTTATTTTTAAAAGAAATTTCCCAGTGTAGAAATAAACCAGAAACCTTACATTTGAATCTATAATAATAGTCTTTACTAAGCACCCCCTCACCTAACTAGTACAAGAAAATATGATGCTTTAGGGAAATTTGAGCGATTTCATATTAGGGCTTTCTTGTTGTTGTTGTTGTTGTTATTTTGTTTTGGGGGCCACACCCAACAGTGCCCAGGGGGTTACTCCTAGCTCTGCACTCAGCAATCACTCCTGGCAGTGCTGGGGGTACTAGATGGGTCACCCAGGGCCAAGTGCCTAACCCACTCTGTATTGCTCCATGCACCCAGGGTTTTCTTTTAAATGCACTAATATTTTATCACTGTCTTCCCATTGTTCATCCATTTGTCAGTGGGCACTAGTAGCATCTCCATTAGTCCTGTCACAAACAAATTACGCCGAGGGGCCCCTACTTGCTTAGGGACAGGAGGAGCCAAAACCATTCTTCAGGTTATGGAACTGGGGTCCTCTTATAAATAGTACTAGATCTTTGGCATAAATAAAATAAAACACGGTAACTTGCCAGGCTTTACCATGTATGGGTGGCATAGGTAGGTATACCATATATGTGGAGTCTGATTGTGGGTGGGTCTCTCTCTTCCCGGGGGCAAGCTGGCATGGAGGCGGAGGAAAGGGCAGGGCCCAAAAACTCCCTCCCGAGTCTGGCCAGCATGGTCTCTCCCCCACACATGAGAGCAAACCCTTTGGAGCAATCTTGGACTCAGCTAGGGATGCGAGCCCTTACCGAGAGGTCGCTCCATGGAGTTTGCTTTTCCATAGGGCGGCCGAGCGGCATGGCAGCTGTGGAATCTGAAAGTGGTGATGGGTCTGGATCTCCAGGGTTGCAAATGGTTTGTGAGGAGCGATCTGGCTGAAGAGCAATCTGTCCAACCCAGTGATCCCAGGAGTTGAATTCCGGCTGATCTGGCTGGCTAGGCGGGTGTCCCACGTCTCCCCTCACCGCTCCATGGCCATCCCTCCCCAAACCTATCGCTCCATTGAAGAGGACAGCCTTTCCCGAATAGAGATATAGGACTGAGTCTTTGGTCAAGGTATACGAGTGGCTAGCTCCCCTACTAGGGTCTCCAGGCAATATTTCATAATTTTTTAAAAAAAGAAAAAAGCAACTTCAACAAAAAGACACAGTTCAAAGCTACAGATCAATTAATAAAATTCAAAGGCTCTGCTGCCTATGCCAGAAAAGTAAATTGTATATTTTTCTAAGTTATTTAGTTATTTACTCCAAACCTCCAAGAATTTGCAGTATTTTTATTGTCACAATAATAGTTGGTGCTGGTGTTCTTTCCACTAACAAGCAGTTTTGAAGCGATCCCTTATCTTAAACTTTTCTAGGTGATATCTTTATTTTTTTATCAACCAGATCTTGTAAAAGTATTATTGTGTGTTTTGTTTTCAATATTTACTGGTAAAATTCACTTGTTCTCTTGCTGGAAGGAATACCTTTAGGTGCATACCGAGTTGAGTAAGAAGCCACCTTACTAAATAAGTTTAAGACATTTCCTTCCTACAGAGACATTCCTAGCCATGCCAGCACATGAGATCTTACAGTTTTGCGAACCGAAAATAGAGTAACCCATATATATATATTTACAAACCCACAAAAACTTAATAACCATCCTCTCCTGTGGATCTTGAGTTACCGTATTAGATGTCACTCCTTGCCAATAAATAACTTTATATGTTACAGATCCCTCTTAACTGGCCAAAATTTGAAAAGACAGACAGGAGCTAGGCAGGAGTATTCCCCCAAAATTCCCTTGATAATTGTCTTTTAATTTGGGAACATTTTCCCATGGATGAATTTTATTTCTTTCACGAAAAAAAAAACTTGTCCTAAAATGATCTGATCCACTATCCTTATTTATCACTTGATCACTTAATCACTTGAATCCCGTTATTCATCGATTTGCTCCGAGCGGGCGCCAGTAGCATTTCCATTGGACCCTATCATGTGCCAGTGTAGCCCAATGGCATCTGGTTGATTCAGGAATATGAAGAGCCTCAAACCGTTCCTTCAGGGTCTTGACAAGGAAGTCTGACCATCTTGTAGGTGGGCGGCCACGTGATCTTTTGACATTCCTTGGGATCCAGTCGGCAATGGCTCTAGTCCAGCGGTTGTCTCCAAATCGCATTACATGTCCAGCCCATCTGATTTTTGATGCCTTGCAAGCGAGACAGCGTCCCTGATTCTGGAATAGCGGAGGTCAGAACTCCGGATTCCTTCCTCTCACTTGAGTGAGGCGTGATATTCCAAGCATAGCTCTTTCGATTCCTCTCTGGGAGACCCAAATAGCATTCTCATCCTGCTTTCGTAGGGCCCAGGTCTCTGAGGCGCATGTTAATGCAGGGAGAACAGGTGGAGTCAAAGAGATGTGCCCGGAGCCGGAGGTTCTTTGTCCCTTTTAGCTATTTCTTCGATGCCTTTGAAGGCATTCCATGCCGCTCTCTTCCTCCTCGCAGCTCAGGTTTTAGGTCGTTTCATCATGTTGACTTCTCGACCTAGGTACACATAACTGCTGCATTCAGAGATGTTTGTTCCATTGAGTGAATGGGGCCTCTGGAACTAGTTCATTCTTCATGAACATAGTTTTTCTTTAGATTCAGCTGTAGACCTATCTTTTCCACATTCTCGGGTCGAAGTCAGCCAGCATTTGTGCCGCTTGGCTAATGTTTGGTGTTATTAGAACGATGTCATCAGCGAAGCAGAGGTGGTTGAGTTGCCGACCATCTATCTTCACTCCCATTCCTTCCCATTCTAATTGGCATGATGTTCTCGAGGGTGGCGCTGAAGAGTTTTGGTGAAATGGTATCACCCTGTCGAACCCCTCTTTTGACATCAATGATCACTTTCTTGTAGAATGGGTGAGATCCTGGTGGTGAATCCAGTGACCATACAGCTCAGAAGGATCTTGATGTATTGGTTTGAA